>CAJVPP010001517.1:0-19475 GCA_910592005.1 Funneliformis mosseae | reverse complement strand
AAAGGATTAATTTAGTATGCAAAAAATGTTTAAACAAGGATGTTGATGATGACTTAACAAGACAGAATTGTTGTGCATGATAAATATTATCTTTACAACCTGACTTTCTTGAATAACGGTCAGCATTAGAAGAAAGAATTACTAGATTAGGACATATTTTTGAACGGTATCCAAAGTTTCATTGTGAATGTAACTTTATAGAACGGTACTGAGGCTTTGCGAAATGAAATATTAGGGGATTATGTAATTATAACTATTTGGACCTACTAAAGCATGTTCCTGAGACTCTTAATAGCATTCCTATTACAACCATTCGAAAGTTTGCTGATATATTAGCAAAAAATGGATATTTTAAACTACCTTTAATATTGAATCTCACAGCAAGTGATAACATATAACTTCTTTTCAATTTCAATAAGGTCCCTATTGAATCTTCAACTAGAAAATTTTGAAAAGACCTGAATACAACCAAATAATTCTTAATATTCATGGATCTTAATAGAAATTCTCAATTGATTCAATATACTTATTCTTTTGATATTCACTGGTCTACCTCCTTCTCTGTTTTTACTTCAAATATAGGTGATTCTTCTATTGCTATTTCTTTTATTCAGAGACGAAGAAAAGATTTTAAATTAAAATCCTTAACTAAAGAACTACTCACATTAGATAAGCTTTCAGTAAGATACCTAGATTTATACAAGAATTGGTTATGTATTTCTTGTAAATCAGTTAAAGAAACTACTAATACTTATAAATAGTGTGATTATGGGACATTGATGAGACACTGATAGGACACTAATAGGACAGATAGGATATTTAGGACATAGTATGAAACAGGTTGGAACATATAGCTAGGACAATAAATCTCTAGAACATCAAAAATGTACATCACTGCTTATAGATGTACTCTTATATAATACAGAAGGTCACAGATATCTGCTTATCAACTTGTGTTTTTTTTAATAAATTGATTATGAATAAAATTGGAAAAATGATAACAGGCTTAACCTTTACTCTTTCATTAAATATCAGCTCATAAAATTATTAGACCCTTTTCTTCATCTTTCTAATTATATGCATTTGGCTAAAGGAATAATTTCTAATCAAATACTACTACTTCTTAAGGAACTATTCTCTTCTTTAAACTTTAAATATATCTTAATTGATATTTCTAATTTTCTCACCACTACCTTTCACAATGACATTTGGATTCTCAGATACAATAACATAATTGAAGAGAAAAAAAAAAGAAATCTTTATAAGACTGAAAAAGAAAAAAGTTAAAATCAAACGTTCACCTTCTACAAAAATTTCTAAAAATTTATCATATAATTAGATTAATTAAATTAATTCAGCTACAAAATTTGATTTCTCTTGGATAGATTTCTTAGATAGGTACTGATAGTTTTATTTAAATATCTTGTTGACAATTTAATCATTAGATATAGATCTTTAAGTTTTTTCTGAGGAATGTTCTTATTGGTCAATCTAAATGGATTTGTAATAGAATTATAGGGGATAGTTATAGTTTAATTTTTTATTATTTTTACTTTTAATTTTATTCTTCTTTTTAATTTTATTTATAATGCTATAATATAAATATAATAAACTATGATAATACCACATCATTAAAAAAAAACACTGTTAACAAAATTAAGTATGTTAATATAGTTAATATAGTTTACTTAATTAAACTTATTAATTAAGTTAACAATATTTACAATATTTCTATAGTTTATTAAGTTGTATTTTATCTTAATTTAGTAATAGAATTAAATCTAAAGTTTTATATAAATAGAATAAGAATTTTATGTATTCTCATTAGTTAGTCTTAGTTAATTCTCAGTCAGTTTTAAAATTAGTTTTACTTAAGTTTTTATTCAGTTAGTAAAATCAAGCTAGTTAGTCTTGAGATTAGTTATTAGATAATTTTTCTAATACAGTTTTGATATAATTTAGTTTATTATATATTCTTTAATTTTATAAGTTCACGAATAAGAACTTATTTAAATTATTGAATGATATTGATCCTAATTTCTCTAATTAATAAAACCAACCTTTTACTTTATAACTTTAATTAATTAAACTCATAATATAAAATCTAATCTATTATTATTGCTCTTTCATATGAACATATACGTTGATTGTAATAATTTATATTGATAATTTTATTGATACTAATAAGACTCTAGGATTGTTAATATAAATTATTATTCTTCAGATACCTAAAATATTGCTATATACATTAAAGTTTATTTTTCAGTTAGTAGACTTTGCAATTAACTTGTATAATAATGTAATTGTTATATTATTAATGATTTTTAAAAAAGAGTATTTAATAATTTAGTTTTATTTTGATAATTAAATAATATATTAAGTATAATTCTTTCATAATTATCTATTATTTTATTCTTAATTATAAAACTTCTTTAATTAGCTAATTTATTCATTAACATATTTTTTGCTAATTCAAAAAAATACTAAAAGATATCTTTTATGTAGATTATTTGTATTAATAATAGCTTTACTTTTAATTTTTAATTTTTAATATTAATATAAATATTTAAAACAAAAAAAAATTACAAATATAAAATATAGATGAAAAATCTTATTATTATTACAATATTTTGTAAAAAAAGGTTTAAGTTTATTAATCTTTTTAAGTAGAATATCAGCTTTAGTGAATGCTTTAATAAAATATAAATTTATTTCTTATTTTTTTGATCTAATTTAATAAATATTTAGGATAATTGTTTGTAAAGCTTTAGCACTCTTATCAACTTTTCTTTCTTTTTTAAATAAGTTAGTGAATTTATATAAGCTTTAATAACAGACTTATATTTATAATTAACTACATAATTACAAAATTTACAATATAATTTTTTATTTTTTAAACGAAAATGAATTTTAAATTGAGAGTTTTTTTGATAATTTTTCAGATGCTAAAATCATTTTAAAAAAAAATAGATTATTATGATTATCAATTTAAATATTTATTTTTAAATGATAAATATATAATAGATTATGTAAAAAATATAAAAAATGATAAAATTGTTTTAAAAGTACAATGCATGTATTATGCAAAATTATATAAAGCATAAATCTATAAATTCTAATATATATAGTCCTTCATTGTTAAATAGCATAAATAAAGTCTAAATTTAGTTGATATTGTTATATAATTATTTATATATTTTATAATAAAATATAATTAAAAAATGATTAACCTTTATAAATTTGTTTTTACAAATAACTAATAATAAAACTTCATATATATATTCATTCAAAGTTATTCTTCATATGAATTTCTTGGATCTAAATGGATCTAAATGCCTAATAAGTTATATAAGGAGTAAATTTTATATATTTTATGATAATAATAAATAACTAATTTATTGATTGGAAATTTTATAAATATATTATATTATTAAATACTAACTTATTTAGATTTTATTAATTAAAATTTTGTAGATATATTATCAAGTATCAATTTGGTTAAGTGTATTTATAAAAGCTACATGTACTTGTTGATTTTTATTAGATATCTTTAACATTTTCACCTTTATTTTTCAGTGGTAAGTATATTTAAACTTTTTTCTAATTATTTTAAAAAGGAATTTACATTATTATATATTTTACATTTATAATATTCTTTACAATAATGACAATTATACTTTAATTTTAATAGCATTCAAAATGGTATTTATGCTCACAAACTAAAACTTTACTATCATTAAGTTCTTTTTTATATTTATCACAAATATTTATCAATAAGAATACACTAGTACTATATCCAGTTGAAAGACATTTTAAGTCAACAATTTCTCTTAATGTAGCTAATTTATATTAGATTTCCTTGTATATAATTTATAAATATAAAGAAAAATTATTATTTAATAAAATATTATAAAACTTTATTTATAATTTTTTCAAATCGAAAAAAATTACATATATGAAACCTTTGCAATAGAAGAGGGGAAACTGCCAAATATGATTTTTAGGTCAAAATATATTCAGATTTTGCATTAACTCATTTTTTATTTTTCCAGCTGTTTCCACCTTTTCAATTGCAAAGATCCCATATTATATACAAAATTATTAAGATATATACTCTTTTGTACAGAAAAATTCTCTAATTTTTATAGTGTTCATGTTCATTTATAAACTTTTTTTATAATTATTAATCGTTACATTAAAGAAGAAAAATCAATATTATTTTATTGTATTAATTGCAGTACGTGATGCTCCTGATGCTGATAAATACAATCCAGTTTCTTATTTAAAATCATTAACAAATTTGATAAATACAACACAATTTCTAATTTAAGATCATTAACAAATTTATTTCGCATTCCAGCAATAATATAGCATAAACCCACAACTGATTTTCTTGCTTCAAATTTATTGTATTAGATCTATTATCAGGAACTAGTACCTTACCATTTGATTAAAAAACCTTTAAGCGTGGATCAGCTTCTTCAATTATTTGTTGATAACGATTAGGATGCTACCATTTTTCCGATGCTGATATAAAACTTTCGTGAGTATTGTAATTTGCTCAATAAATGTATAACTTTTTGTTTGTTCTGTAAAAAAAAAAGTAATAATAATTTATATACATTGTTTTGTTTTATCTGTTTCCATAGGAATAAGAAGTTCTGACCTTTGATTCAACAATATTCATATAATGAATATGACATAACTGTTGTCCGACTTTTAGGTATGTGTAAAGTTTATAGGTTCAGCTAGGGAAGTAAAATGACAAAAATGACCTGTTTGTTCATTACAATTTTGTATAGAACACGGACCTTAGTAAATTATGCGGTATACAGAAAAAAAATCACGCGTAATTATTTAACCGATCTTCAGCCAAACCTATGCTTTGTTAAATCACGACATTTTCGTGCCAGAATAGACCTTACGCTATGTTCCGGACAAAATCCAATTTGTGGAAAGAGCGAATCCAATTTTGCTCCTTTTCCATTGAGAACACCCTAAATAGATTAAATCCGAAAAAATAAAATAAATTAAATTAAATTCAAAATATAGGTACCGGTATATATGCAAAATTAAAAAATATTAAAAAAAAAAAAATTAAATATTAGAACCCGCGTTATTCGCAATGTTTTTTTGTTTAAGTAGAATTAAATAAAAAAAATCAATTAAAATAAATCAATTTTAAAATTAAAATTAATAAAATAAAAATAAACAATTAAAAACATTAAATTAAAATCGAGGTATAAAAAAATTTTATAATAAAAAAATGTAATAAATTAAAACCGCGATTATAAAAAATAATGATTCGCGGATATAAATTTCCATTAATAAAAAAATAGAAATTAAAGTAAATTAAAAAAAAAAGCGAAATAAATAAATCATTAAAAGTTATATAATAATTAGGATTATAAAAAAAATCAATAAATTGTATTATTTATTTTAAAATTTACTTAGTCATAGATATGCTAAAACTAAGTTTTCAACACCTATTTCACGTCGTGTAGCGAAACACGCAAGTTTAATGATATTTTTAATAATGGACATGAATAATTGTCCATATAGTTAGACAATTGTAATGCGTGTTACTTTATGTCCAAAATAGTAAAATCATTCGATTTTCAATTAATTACATCCTACTTTTTCAATTTCATATCTAGGTCTGAAATTCAAACGCTTCTTTCGAAAAATTTAAAATATTTATAAACCAACTTTCTGAAAGGATTACTTCTTCATATCATGCATAACTTTGGAACATTTACGCGTATCTTAAATTGTCCTTCAGTTTCACGCATTTCACATATTACTTCTTTTAAACAAATAATAAACAAAAACGTTATAAATCCTGTTGTATCTACTCAACCTCGTAGACATGCTTCAGGAATAACCAAAGAAGAGAAAATTTTAGCCCGTGTCGAAGAAATGCGTGCTCAAGCTCAACTTGGTGGTGGCCTTAAGCGTATTAAAGCTCAACATGATAAAGTAATTATTTTATATAATGAAACGAATTATTTTAATGTTGCGATATATTTGGGTGTTTTCACAGAATTGTGTTTGATTAATCAATTTCACAAAAAACGTATTAATCTATGAGTAATTACATCAATACTACACGTTAATCACTTCAAAATTTCTGAAGATTAATCTCCAATCTCGATCACGATTTTTGTGAAAACCTCATTGATTCATCTTTTTTATATTAATTAGGGAAAATTAACCGCACGAGAACGTGTTGAATTGTTACTAGATCCAGGCTCTCTTATGGAATATGATACATTTGTAGAACATCAATGTACGGATTTTGGAATGGATAAGAATAAAATTATAGGTGATGGTGTAATAACAGGACATGGTACCATAAATGGTCGAAGGATTTTTGTGTTTTCGCAAGATTTTACTACATTCGGTGGTAGTTTATCAAAAATGCATGCACTTAAAATTTGTAAGATTATGGATAAAGCTATGCTAGTCGGTGCTCCTGTTGTTGGATTAAATGATTCTGGCGGTGCCCGTATACAAGAAGGTGTTGATTCTCTTGCTGGATACGCTGAAATTTTTCAAAGGAACGTTTTATCTTCCGGTGTCGTACCTCAAATTTCTTTAATTATGGGTCCATGTGCAGGTGAATATCAAACTTAATTTTCACCTTAAGGAACATCTCATCTTGATTTTAGTGATTTTATTTATGTATTTGTTTGTTATTTATTTATTTATTTATTGATAGGTGGTGCCGTGTATTCACCGGCTCTTACAGATTTTACCTTTATGGTTCGTGATACTTCTTATCTATTCGTTACCGGACCTGATGTCGTGAAAGCTGTTTGTAATGAAGACGTAACGCAAGAAGAACTCGGTGGTGCAAAAGCACATACTGTCTTGTCTGGTGCGTATAATGGATAGAAAAATTATAAATCAGCTCGACACGACGTGACGCGACCACTTATATATTTCTTTAACATATATAAAGGTGTCGCGCATGCTGCTTTCGAAAACGACATCCAAGCTATCCAAAGGTATTTCATTAAACCTGTTAACATTAAGTCTTTACTAACTTCTTACTTTTTTTTTTTTTTAAATAGAACTCGTGATTTTATCGATTACCTGCCTTTATCAAATAGAGAAAAGGCACCAGTACGTTTTACGGATGATTCACCAACTCGAGAAGATCCATCGTTAAATCATATAATACCCGCAGATTCGACAAAAGCATATGATATTAGAGATGTAATAACAAGAATTATCGATGATGGGATTTTTTTCGAGATAATGCCAGATTATGCAAAAAATATTGTAATAGGATTCGCCAGAATGGCAGGTAGAACAGTATCGATAGTTGGTAATCAACCCTTAGTAACATCAGGAGTATTAGATATTAATAGTAGTGTTAAAGCTGCTAGATTTGTTAGATTTTGTGATGCTTTTAATATACCTATTATTACTTTAGTTGATGTACCTGGTTTCCTTCCTGGTACTGCTCAAGAACATAATGGTATCATTAGACATGGTGCTAAATTACTTTACGCTTATGCTGAAGCTACTGTACCTAAAATCACTGTCATTACAAGAAAAGCCTATGGAGGTGCTTATGATGTCATGTCAAGCAAACATCTTCGTGGTGACGTAAGTAATTATTTATTAAAATTATTTTGATTAGGAAGGGAACTAAAAATCGGTTTATTAAATTTATTATTTAGATAAATTATTCTTGGCCAACTGGTGAAATCGCTGTTATGGGTGCAAAAGGAGCCGTTGAAATCATTTTCCGTCATGTTGAAGATAGAACTCAAGCAGAAAACGAATATATTGGTATATTCATTTATTCGTTTATTTCTCATTCATTTTTTTTTTAAAAAATTATTTAATAATTTATTTTTATCAATTAATTAATTTATTAACCTAACAGAAAAGGTAAAAAGCTTTATATTAATTTTTTTTTAAAAAAAAATTATCTAATATTTATTTTTTCTATAATAATAGTTTGCTAATCCTTTACCAGCAGCACAGAGAGGGTAAGAATATTTGAAACAATTCTTTTTGTTTTTTGCCACTTTTTTCATCTTAATCCCTTATCTTTAAATACTACGTCTTAATTCATTCCGCTTTTTTAATTTATTTTTAGTTTCATCGACGACATTATTTTACCTTCTGTAACAAGAAAAAGAATTATTGAAGATTTAATAGTATTAGAAAACAAACAATTACCAATAATTTATAAAAAGCACGATAATTGCCCTTTATAATTCAATCCATTTATTATTTATTTAACCACCAATTCTCATTGTCTTTTGAAATGTATGCTAAGGAATGTATTATGATTTTAAGTTGATTTTGTATAAATGTAAAATGTTATTATTATTAACTAAAATATGATTACAAATCTTTTTTTTTTCCACCTAAAATAAATATGAAAATAAATATTATTTTGAAGATGATGATAAAACATCTGTGGTTATATTATTGGTTGTGGTTGATAAATCTTTTGCATCAACATGTATATCCTTAATTGCCATTTCTAATTCATCCGAAGGTCCTTGTAACCCTTCTAATGTTGATAATTTTCTAACATAATATTGCGCATCTGTCATTAACCTTCATTTATATATAAATATATGTATCAGCATACCAGTATAAATAATTTTAAGTACATAACTTATAAAAGAAAACCAAAATTTACCTCTTTTTACCAATAGCTGTAGTAATTTTGACGTTGCCAATTTCTTCAGCGAGTTTCGTACTAGATGATTTAAATACTTCTGTCATTACATTCTAATTAAAAAATTAATATGATGATTATTATTACGAATAAATTATTTTTCGTTATCTAAAAAATAAATTAGTTAAAGATTTCCCAACTGACCTGTAAAATTTCTGGTGGGAGATATTTGTTTAATACTTTATGTAAGGTCGTGGTTTCTTTTACCAATGTCTCCATGTATTTATTGGGACCTTCTTTCGTACTTACTTCATCCCAATTTATAGCCTTTTAATTTATTTAACGATATTAAATATTGAAGTGACGCATCGTGAATATACTTTGATAAGACTTTACCTGAAATGATTTTAAATGGATAATTAATCGTTCATTCATGATAGACACCAATTTGCCATGTATCTCATTTTGATGATTAATGTAATCCTATACATAATAAAATATATAGATATTAAAATAATTATTATGAACCATATAAAATAATAATAAAAAATGTATATATTATATGTTAATAAAACTTGAAGAAATATATACTCTTTTGATTCGATCAAATTCTGTCAACATAACAGCTTGCTTGGTATTAAGACTATGCCTTATACATTCACGAATGAATGGAATTAAAGCAATCATAGCTCCAAGTGATTGAGACGCAAGTGCTAATATTACAACGAATACAAGAAGTAAATAAATAAAATCAAAAACCATTTATAACTCCCCCCCCCGCTCGATCCAAGAATCATGGAAAGACATACCTAAATGTTTTGCAGTAATATTCTTTAATCCGGCAGATCTCATAGCACCAGCTCCCAATATAACTTGACAAGTTCGAGAATTAAATAAATTTAGAATATCAACAACTCTATTCATAGTCTCATTAGTTAATGTAGGTATATTTACCATACATCTTAGATAATCTCCAAGTAATTTAATTAATGTTATACTACATCCAACCACAAAGAATCTCCTTTCTTCAACAAATATGTATCTGCTGCTACCATTATTTAATGGATTAACATGTGTCGTAGTATTCGTAGTACCATTCGATGTGCTACTATTAATGGTACCATGATCATCGCCGTCATTATGCGTCGACGTTGAAAGTCTTGTCATAGGAAAAACCGGTGAGATTGGTGGTGATACGGATTCTAGAGGATCATCTCTAAAATCCGATAATCCTGATACTGCTGCGTTAATTATTTTATCTACAATACGTTGATAATCAATAGGTACAAGTTCTTGTACCCATTGTTCATTTTCAACCAACGCAGCTGCTTGCCTCGTTTTCTCCATATGAAAATGATTCAAAAACGCCTTTGCCTACAAAAATAAATATATATATCATTAAAACGTGATATTAAAAATCAATAGTTTAGAAAATATTTTGTAATTTACTTGTGACATGATCGTTCCACGTAGACCGTAACACATTCGACCACACAAACTTTCACATTCCAACACGAATGCTGAAGTAACATTAAATAATCTATAAAAGTCTTTTTGATTCAGTTGAGCATTTTGATCAGCCCTTACTGCAATTAAATTAGCGCAACGAACGTGCGCCAAATCGGCAGCAGCATATACAATTTGTGCAGAATCAGATATTGACTGTGAATGATGGTTCTTAGATTCAGATTTAGATTTCTTCGATTTTGTATTAGTTGGTAATGCTATGACCGTTTCTTTTTCAACAGATTCAGCTGACGGAGGAGTAGGTGGTAAGGGTTTATTTGTTAAAGAAGTAGTTCTCTGTATTATTGACTTAATTCCTGTTGTAATCTTAAGCGCGTTGAACCTGGAATTTAATGAACTTGTAGAATTGACGGAACTAGATGAATCGTTCTTAGGGTTTTCTTCTTTATCAAGCGAACTGTTGGGGTCCTTTAATCCATCAAGAGAACTATTAGAATCATTTATTGGTGTATGTGTTTGTTCATCTATAACGATTTCATCTTCTGAAATTCGATCATTGTCATTTAATGAAATTTTCTCTTCCTCGGACATATGGCAACCAATCATTTCTACATCTCTTAATATTGTGGTAAAAAGTTCATTATAAATCGCGATTCTTTTCAATCCTTCGAGTAAAACAACATATATGGATAGAAGCATTTGAAGGAATGCGTCAAAAGTCATTCCTTTTAAGAATTTTGACAAGTTCGAACTATGGAAAAGGTTAAGAAGGAAAAAAAATTAAAATTAAAAAAAACTACATAATTTTTTAAAAAAAATCACACTGGATCTTTAGTACCTTTGTTCCTTTAAACCATCTACCAATTGATCATCTTTTGAATCATAATGCTAATGGGAAAAAAAAAATAGTCAAATTTTTTGAGCAAACTTTTTTTTTTTTTTTTAGGAAAAAAAAATTTGACATGATCTACCTTTTGAATCTGTATTATGTTTTTAATTTCTTCTAATATCCTTTCACGATATGCTTGTAAAGTAAATGAAAAACGATTCACTCTATATAATCCTAAAACAAGCGGGGTTATTCTCTTTTTTAAATTATCCTCCTTTTCCATTATTTCCGAGTCAATAATAACATTTATGGATGTGGTGCCGTGTTTTGCTGATTGGGGTATTTTATAATTATAAAGCGATCTTATTGTCTTTGATTTATTTACGGTTTCAACGTGTTCTTCAAAATCAAGAAATAACATATTTAACAAATCATTTTCCATCATCACTCCAATAGATTTGTACATTTCGGTGAGTTGGCCACCGAAATGTACAAGTACTCTGACACTTCTTAGATCAATAGTTCCCGATCTTTTAAAACCATCAGCGACGTTACTTAGCCTTCTTACTATCGTAGCTCTATGGTTGACGGTTTCTGAATTGTTCGTTTCTCGTTCGACAACTTTCTCTACCGACTGTATTTTTTGACCCTCGTCACCATGTAAAATAAAATTTGCCTCGTCTATTAAATCTAATGCAGAAAAATAATCACCCTGTCCCAATAACACCTGTATCATTGGTTGTGTTGATCTAATTTCGGAAACCATTTTTAATCCTTCAAAAAGTCTCCCCATGTTTGCGCGACGTCTTTTTAACCTTATGACTTCAAGCCCTTTTTTAGCTTGCGAATTATCTATTCTATCTAATTTTTTTCTTAAATTATTAATTTGTGAAATGCATTCTAATGTTTCGGAATGTAAAGCTTGAAGATTTGATAAGGCAGCAAAGAATGACGAAGATCTCAATGAAATTTCTTTAATTAAGTGAACTTCAACTGTATCAAGGTAATGTGATAGCTTTTCTTGTAAAATTGCATTTGTTGAAATTGCGGGGTTATTGGGATTACCCCCTATAATATCTGTTTGCTCACAAACGATATCAAACGTTCGAGGATTTTCTAAATTAAATTCAGGGTCAAAAAAAATTGAAGGAACTGTCTCCAATAAGGGAAGTTCGATAACAGGTTCAGGCGGTCGATCATCTCCAGGTGACGGGGGAGGTAGATGAACCGTATAAGGATTTCGAGTACTAGCAAGTCGATGAACTGGAATTGAACTTCCTACCTCCTTTGAGGTTTGTAAGTTCTCAAGGTTATTTGCTAATAAATTTGTTGCTGATGCAGCTGGAGATTCTGTTAGAGATGTTTCGGATTTTCTTGATTGCGAACCTTCAGCATAAAGTTCTTTATTATGACTATACCTCTCAAATACAGGAGTTATTTGTTTTATGTAACTATTAAAATCAGCTGGTTTAATTTTCCTTATGTTAACATGAGGGACTGTTGGAATATCGTTCTTTGAAGGTCTTACATTGTTAAATGATTTCGCGTTTGGATTATTTAATACTCCGGAAATTGCTAACAATATAATAATTCAATATTTAAATAAGATCATAAAACAATGATTTTTATAAAAAAAAAAAAAAAAATCCTTTCAAAAAATACCATTGAAACCGATATCCTTCAATGAAATGAATCATCATAATTTATTAAAAAAAATATATATATATATAAGATAAATATATTAATTAATATAAAAATTTTCTCAGCTACTCTTTTTTTTAAAAAAAAAAATTATGAGCATGATATTTTAAAATTCTTCAAATCTTACAAATATGTAAAGAAATATCATACAAATTAAATACGAATCATCGAATATATTAAGTACCTTGGTAGTCCAAGGAAGTGAAGTCTCTGACATCGTACTAAAATTTGATATTGATGAATTCATTGAAACACGACGAGTAAGACCCCGACTACTATAACCTCGACCATATAAAGACACGGCAGAGGAAACCCGCTGACTTTTAGGAGTACTAATATAATAATCACTATTGTCAAAGCTACGAGCTGAAGAAGAAGAAAATCGACGAGGAGTTTGTGGTAGAGTGGAACTTGATCCTACAGTTTTTGAGGATTTCGGTGTGGTAGAAGAATCAGAACGCCCAGCTCCCGAGGACTCGACGTCCACAGAAAGCGGTTTGGGATTCCGCATAACTTCTTCGTCTTTGTTCATTTTGAGGTCACCACAAACACGGATCGCCAAAAAAAAAAAAAAAAAAGAGAAATTCTTTCGTCCTTTGACGAAAGATTAATGGCTTTTTATATTGCAATTACGTGTCAAAACGTGAATGGTCTATGGCTGGTTTGCATGGTTTGTATCACAGTCATAGCACGCGTAAACCAGAAATTCGGCAAAAATTTAAGCATTTTGGGGGTTTTATGTTTTTGACTTTATATTAAATATAAAAAAATAAAATTTATTATTTTAAGAATGAATTTTAACTCGTCAAGAACTGCAGTTTTTCGTAACCTTAAATGCGTTAAGCAAGCAGTTTTCTTTGCATTACATGGTCGAGTGAGTAAATTTTAAAATTTGAGTAAAGTTAACAAAATTGAGAATTTCGTTGTTTTAATTTTTGATGTTTTAGATTAAATGCAATATTAATTGAACCATTTTGCTCGATATGAGCAATTAAATTTTTTTTTTTTTACTTTTTAGAGATTTATATCAACTTCGCGTATATTATACCAAGAAACCATCAAAAATGAAAGAGAGAAGGTTCATTTTCCAGGAGCTACAGAAAGTTATTTTACTAATAAAATGCAATTCATTCAAAGTATCGACCCTATACCAACATACCGTGTAATGGATAGACAAGGGAAAATAGATGATCCATTAAATGAGCCGCAGGTTTATTCACATAATTTTTAATAACATGATTTGTAATCATGGTTATTAACAACCTTTTTGTTTTCTTATAGGTAACGGAAGAATTTGCGGTAAAAATATATAAAGACATGATCACGTTAAATGTATTAGATTTGATCCTATATGAAGCCCAACGACAAGGTCGCATTAGCTTTTATATGACAAATTATGGTGAAGAGGCTTATATTGGTAGCGCGGCTGGATTAGATAGTGAAGACGTGGTATTTGGACAATATCGGGAATCTGGAGTGTTGTTGTATCGAGGATTCACATTGGATGAATTTATGGATCAATGTTATAGTAATGAAAAGGATTTAGGTAAAGGGAGACAAATGCCAGTACATTATGGATCTAAAAAATTAAATTTTCAAACCATTTCATCCCCACTTGCAACTCAAATTCCGCAAGCATCTGGCGCGGCTTATTCCCTTAAAATGGCAGGGCAAAAAAATTGTGTAATGTGTTATTTTGGTGAAGGTGCAGCTAGTGAAGGAGATTTTCATGCTGCGTTAAATATCGCGGCTACTATGAAATGTCCTGTTATCTTCTTTTGGTAAGTCACTTGAACGAACTGTTTAGTTTAGTCACTTGAATATTTTCGACATTTAATAAATTTTTCGTTGCGACAAGTCGGAATAATGGCTTTGCAATTTCGACACCAGCACTTGAACAATATAAAGGTGATGGTATTGCTAGTCGAGGGATTGGATACGGAATTGATACGATACGCGTCGATGGGAACGATGTATGGGCGATTTATAATGTTACCAAAGCTGCGCGAAAATTAGCAGTTGAGGAACATCGACCAACTTTAATCGAAGCAATGACATATAGAATTGGACATCACAGCACATCAGATGACTCTTCAGCATATCGCTCTAAAAAAGAAGTTGAAGATTGGAAACGACTAGATAACCCAATTATAAGATTTCGTAATTGGTTAGAAGATAAGGTAAATTAATGTTTATGAAATTTATTTTAATTTGCGTACTTTTATTTCATTAATATTTCTATTTTAGAATTGGTGGAATGAGAAAGTTGAGAGCGAATTTCGAACTTTGATTCGGAAGGAGATTTTGAACGCATTTTCTAAAGCGGAAAAATACCGAAAACCATCAATTACTGAACTTTTTAATGATGTATATGATCATCCAACACCAAATATCATTGCTCAAAGACAAAAATTGAAACAATTGATTGAAAAGTATCCAAAAAACTATCCTTTAGAAAATTTCAGAAATGAAGGTAAAGATTTGTGAGAATCGACCTTCAATTATTATTAATATGTAATTTAAATTTTAAATATATAATAGCGGAATAAATAGATTTTGTAATACATATTTTCGTACGTTATCTTAATATAAAGGTTTATAAAAAAAATTGGATAAATACATAGAATGACACGTGATATAAGACACAATGCTTTAAAACAAAAATAGGGAAGGGTTAGAAATGATGTTATTTGATTTTCGAGGGCTTTCCCCCTCCCCCTGTCATAATATCCAATTAAAGAATTGTGTAACGTTATTTATCACGTGACAATAATTTTAAACTTTGGAAAATTTATGAATATATAGTTATTTTATTGTTATAAAATTTTATCATACATTGTGCAAATTAATTCTCAATGTAAGATGGTCTTGATTCTAAGGTTGTACTTTATCTTTTTTACGTCCATCACCACTTGTTCATTGTTTGGGAGTTTGTGTGACTGAGATTTTATCTCTATGGTCAGAAAATTGGTCTACATATGTTCTTCATAATTTGTCATTGCATCACGATTTCCTACCATAGATTGACCATCATTTTCTCACGTTACATTTTTTCTGCTTAGATGCATAGTCTTACTATGCATCTTCATAAATATCTTTGTTGAAAAATATTTTCTACACTTTTAGCATATGAGTTCACAATACAGTTTAGACGAAATACTTGGACAATGCTTATCATAACCAGAAAGCCGATCACTAAAATATTCTAATGTGTGCAATAGATTAAGAAATGCTTATCTTGTCCTTGTATAACGAAAGGAAGATATCCATTATTTAGTGATAAAAGTTCAAAAGTATCAGAAGCTCACGGTAATTTATAATTCTGATTCTTACACTTTTGTAAATTAAGAGAATATTTACAGATTTACAAATAACAATCAATCTAATCTCACATTTCTTTTTGATATCCAAAAATATAGTATGATCATGCCTTTCAATGTATGTAGCAACATCTGGTCGCCTATTGATAAGATCACGATTCAATAGTTCACAGAGATATTCACTGACATATCTAAAATTTTTACGTTTGAGTTCTTCATCAATCACAGAAATTTATCCATTTATACTACTAAGATGCTTTTCATAATTAAAAGGATTCAATACAATGCCTGCTAATTTGTCAGATAATGATAACATGCTTCTTTCTACCAGGTTGTATACCAATTGCCTTAGTGCATATGTTCGCACTGTAAGGTAATCTAAATTGAGTTTCTTAAAAATAAACATATATTTCTAAATATTAGCGAGAAACTAAGGATTTTATCAGGTTCTCTATCTGTTAATAAACACCAAATAGGTTTTACTGAACCTTCATAATGTATAAATTCATTATAAGCCTCCTTCTTTACAATTGTTATAAGATCAATCATATGCGTTTTAGACGAAGTACTTAGAGTGAATAAAGATTTGTATTTTTCCAAAACATAAAGAATCATTTGTATTATTAGGATCAATCAACAAGTAGATGGATAGGATCAACTTATGCTTAGAATATACTCAGAAGTCATGATCAGAAACAGATACAAATTCATTTGATATCTGTATTATCTTAAATATTTTTCTGACTGTCGCAATACCTAATAGAACCTAATAATAACAATTTAAATTTTTAATAATTACCAATTATTTATTTAATTAAAAACTATACTTGAAAAATTGATAACAAAAAATCAATCATTTTTTATAAGCTTTTTATTTATTTTTTATAAACTCTTTATTTATATTTTTAAAATTTTTTTCCCTGCTATTCAAAAAAATCTATTTGTTCTAACTATCAAATATCAATAAAATAATAGTAAACATATACTTTAGCTTTATCATCCTGTGAAATTAGAACAACATTTTATGAAAAAGCAGATGCAAATGTTTTTATACATTTGATCGATATCAAACAATAATGTTTATCAATATGGTCACTTATTTTATTTTTTTTAACAGCCGTCAAGCGTATTTATACAGGATGATGGTATTGTTTTGCTTTTTTTATCCTGAAATACCGAGGTTGCATATATTTTGTAATGTAGATTTTGCCATATATATATTATAATTTTCTTCTATTTTTTCACAGAGATGCTTAATTGTTTGCACTTTGATCACCTCCTTATGTCGTTTATAATCTGCAACTCTAAATTCAATACTGTTATACATCTTTTCTAAAAGATTAGAATCATTCATTAGATATAATGGATGATCTAGTGTATCATATACTTTGACAATATTTTTTTTTTCTAACATTTCTCTTTTTTTTTGAACTCATTGTTAAGCTGCTACATTATCTCTTAACTGCTTAAGCTTTTGTTCCTCTATAATTATAGTCCTCTCAAGCCTTTTGATCTTTAAAAAGAATTGTGAACGAAGTTTTGATGATATTGTCGCTTATGATAACTTAATATATTCATACACTTTTATTTTAACCTTTTGAACAAAGCAACTGATTGTTTTTATATTTATACGTTAAATAAAAGCTGAGTATTATCAGGAGGATTAGGAATTGATATAGGTGGTGAAGGTAATATAGGTGATAAAGGTAATATTGATAAAGATAGTATAGGTGATAAAGATTTAGCTGCAGATTTTTGTTATAAAGATTGTGAAAAAAAGGAAAAGAAGATTGAATAGGTATCTTTAATAGGTTAGAAATAAGGTTTTCAATATAATTTGCATTTTTTATTTTAACTTTTCACTAACTACTTTGTGCTTAAAGTTGAAATTCTTTTTTACTAGATACAGCATTACGGCTTTCTATTATTTTAGAGTATACAAAAGCATTTACATATTGTTCATAAAGATTTTGTGATTTTTGAACAAGATAATTCTTGGAATATTTTTGCTTTTGAAAATATGTTTGTTTCATTGTAAATAACCCACAAGAAAAAATTCTTCTTTACATTTTTTAAAGTTGCAAAAGTGAGAAATTTTTTTTTTTATATTAAACTATTATAATACTTATTTAACATTAAACAAAAATTTGTTACAATAAATATATAACGTAAAATGTGCAGTAAATTTATGTGTAGTAATATTTGTGATGTTTGACGTGCATAGTAAATTTAGATTTATCTAAAAAAAGATTTATGTAACATCATTAACCGGCATCCCCTCTTTATGATGAAAATGATTGGCTAATTGACTTATATAATGTTATCAATTGATACCCTTCTTTCTTTATAATGCATATGATTGGTTAATTTATTTATCTAAAAAAGGATTTGTGTAATGTCATCAACTACTACACCCTCCTCCCTTTTCTAATAAAATAATATTATATTTAGCCCTTCCTTATTAATCAAGATTAAAGAGCCTGCAAATCTGAGAAAATGTATGATTATCATATGATAGAGAAATTGCTAGCCAATTATCATCATAAATGTTAACTGTAAAAAACATTTTACAATTATAATTAAAAAAATATTTTTTTTAATTTTATAAAATGACAGCCATTGAAGAAATAAGAAAAGAAATAAGAAAGATTGAAGGAGACTAAGAAAGAGTTAAAAGAGTGAGAGGGAGAGTAAAAAAAAAGGTTAAATATTTAAAGAAAAGCAAAGTAAATGAAAAATATGAGAGAGAAAAAGATAATTTAGAGGGAGAGAAGAAAAAGAAAGGAGAAGTGAGGAAATGAAGTAGTAGAATGGAGTAAAAATTGCATAAATTTAAAGAGATAATAAATAAATTGCATAAAAAATATATGAAAAATTTATTCCATTTTGTTTATTTATTTACTTATTGAGTGATTATATAACTAACAAGTTTTTTAATATTTTTCCTATATTATTGATTTAATGTGTAGGTATAGGCAAATATGGTGATATCATACAACTTTGTTATTAGCATTTTCTGTAGAGATTCTCCTGTTAATTGTTAGAATTAAATTTAGATTTAGTAGAAAAGAATAATCATGCAATAAAATGACATACAATAATTATTGATATTAAAAAATTATATTTAAGTTTTCAAATCCATTTTGTCATTTTTCCCACTTTTTCATTTTTTAATTTACAATATACATATTTTGTAGAAGTTGCTGAAAAGGCCTTTACTATTGAATATTAGGACAAAGGAGCAGAAAACCTTTTGTTAGATCATTTAAAGAAAGAAATAAAGAATATACATCAGGAACTTAAATTATAAAATTGCATCATGATGTAAAATGGGTACTATTGCACAACCTTATTTCAAGATGCGCAGCCTACCCAATACTGCATAATGCATTGTTACATTATGATATATATTTTGATTTTTATAACATTTCGCATCGAATTTTATTGTATTAAAAGTCAATAAAAAATATATATGTAAATTCAATTTGAAAAAATTACATTTTTTTAT
>CAJVPP010001516.1:0-19500 GCA_910592005.1 Funneliformis mosseae | reverse complement strand
ATTTAAGTAAATTAATAAAACTGTCATTCAACAATTAATAACGTGAAAATATTTCTGGAAATAGTAAAATTATATTTATGTAATGAAATCAGTAATCATCTACTATAACGAATAATTCGTTAACACTATAACGAATTATTCGTTATACATTCTGCATAATTCGTTATAGCGTTAATGAAGATTCTTATAACGAAGTCCTGATCGGCTGGATCAGCAACTTCATTATATCGAGGTGTGACTGTATACAATAATGTATCGCTAAGTTTTTCATGGCTCAACAACTGCAGAAAGAAATACATTTCATCTTTCAGTAACAGAAAGAAAATGAATTTAGATAATATTTTGTAAATGCCATTAAATATCCATATATACTAAAACAATTGAATACTCTTTTCTAGAAGTGTGCTATATAACTTTTGAACATATTTATAAAAATATATCAAGTGTATCATATATATCCTTCAGTTATTAAATCATCATCTAACGGTATTAATATATATAAATTGCTTTCTTTAGGTTATGAAGTGACTGATCATTACCTTTCACAGGATTTTGTTACTTCTAGCAAACTAAATACCACCATTCTTTATGATTATTTGTATTGTGAATGTACTAACTATTTGATTGATAGTATTGTTCTCACATGTGGGTATAATTACCATAACCATTGTTTACAAAAATACCAATTTAAATGTTTAATATGTTTAAAGTATCTTTAAGATGAGGTCAAGAAAAATGTTGATGCTCTTATAACCAATTTTATGAAAAGATCGTATGAACAAGAATCTATTGAAAAAGATACTGGAAAAGATACAGCCAAAGATGATTTGAATAATGTAAATGAAATGAAGAATAATATTATAAGAATGGAAAATTTGTTAGAACATGCAAAAGAATCATTTTTAAAATTGTAAAAATTTTTATATTTATACATTTTGAAAATATATTTTATTATTTTATTATTAATTTCTTGGTTAACTAATAATTTTAATATGATGGGCTTTTAAAATCACGTGATTTTATTTCAAAAATCACGATTTCGATTGGTTGATCAATGCATCGCCTCCTTACTAAATTTGAAAATTTGTGTAACAGGGGACGGTCGTTCTATGGCGGAGATAGGTTGCACAAAGATCATCAAAAAGTACTGTAAAATGTATAAAAAAAAAATTATTAAATCGTGCAACCATTCTCCTTATTTGGGACGGTCCTTCCTGAATAATCAATTTAAAAAGTAATTTTTTGATCGATATACTGTAGATTTAAATTTTTTGATTTTGTCTTGAAAAATGAGGGTAAAAAATCCAAAACGTAATGGAAGCTCAGCATTAAAAAGGCTAAAAACTACTTTAAAGGACGTAGGATTAGTAGGACCAAAATCATGTTCAAGTACTAGTAAAAAGCAAAAACAAAAAGGAAACCCAGTAGATACCAGGAAAATTGAATATCAATCCAAGTTGAATAGTTTAATAAAAAATCAAGTAAATCCTTTCGAGTTAAAAATTAATAGGGTTAAACATGATGTATTGGGAAAGAAAATTAAAGGTATTCAAGGTAGACCTGGGTTGAAAAGACAAATTGGAATTGAGAAGGTTTGTATTTTAATTGTAATTTTTTTTTTGAATGGAATTGGGAGTCTTTTTTATATAAAAAACAATTTTTTTTTTTTTTGAAATTATAAGAGAAAGAAAACATTACTTGTTGAAATGGAAAATAAAAATAAAGTTGGAGGTGTAGTTGATCGTCGGTTTGGTGAAAATGATTTAAACATTTCACCCGAAGAAAAAATGTTGGAAAGATTCACTAAAGAACGACAGGTATACTAATTCGGTAAAATTTAATAATTCAATTAATATATTACATAGATGATATTAATATGATATTCAATAATAGAAACGATCGAAATCATCTTTATTTAATCTTGACGAAGAAGTAGATTTGACTCATTATGGCCAATCTTTGGCTGAAATGGATGCTTTTGATGATCCAGATTTGGTTCTAAGTGATGAGGACGATGAAGGTATTATTTAACTTAATTATAATTTTGCAACTACGTCTATGTATATAAAATGATAACACCTGATTACTAATTAGGTGTTATTGACATGAAGACTGTAGCTAGAAGTCACTTTGGCGGATTCGAGGATAATAATAACAATGTAAATTAACTACAACGTCCTGTAGTAAAATATTGAATTGATGCATACCTTATTAACATATTTTTTTTTGTATTATAATTTAGGACATTGAACGCAAAAAGTCAAAAAATGAAATTATGAAAGAACTTATTGCGAAGAGTAAAATGCATAAGGTTTTATTTATTTCATCTGTTGAGCTAATAATCTTTTATAGGCTAAAACTTATTTTTATCTAATTAGTATGAGCGACAATTTGAAAAAGATGAAGATGAAAAGGTTCGTCAAGAATTAGATATTGAACTAGATTCAATTCGTAATTTACTTATTATACCTCATAAACCTCATGATGAACCTTTAGAATCACAAGAGTCTGCTTTTCGGAAGGTATGTCGTAACTTTAAGCATTCTTTTTATAGTCTTTTTTTATACTCATAAAATATATATACGTTTTTAGCATTCTGAGATTGAGAATAAGTTTGAACCTAAATCGCATGAGAAATACGAAGAGTACGATAGAATTGTTCGTGAATTGGCTTTTGAAAAACGTGGGAGACCTACGGATAGAACTAAAACCGAGGAAGAAATTGCTTTGGAAGAGAAAGAAAGTTTAGAAAAATTAGAGGTAAAAATAGTTCATAAAGTTTCATAATTATAATTTTTTTTAGAAACTATCTATAAAATAATTCGTATATATATAGCGCGCAAGAAAAAGACGTATGGAAGGTATAAGCTCGGAATCTGAAGAGGATGATAAACATAAAAGGCGAAGACGTGTCCCAGTAGCTGATGATTTAGAGGATGATTATTTAGTTGATGAGGATATAGATGATTTTGGATTAGGAAAAGGAATTACTATAAAAGATTTTTCTACTGTTGAAAGAATGCAAGATAATGAATCAGATGTGACTGATATCCAAAGTGAGGAGGATGATGAAGATGACGACGAAGATGAAAAGGAGGAAGTTGAATATGCAGATCTTGATTTAAACAATGATAATCAAATCCAACTCTCTGAAGACATCGATGAAGAAGATATTAACGATTTTTCATCTGGTACAAATCGAGAGGAATCTCAAGTTAAAAAAACGAAAGTGAGCAAAAAGGAAAAGAATAAAAATGAATTGGCGTATACTTTTCCTTGTCCTTCAACGATGGAAGAATTTTTGAAAATTTTAGAGGATGCAGACGATGAAAATGTACCGATAGTAGTACAACGTATTCGAGTTCTTTATCATATTAAACTTTCTCCTGATAATCAAAAAAAATTGGAGGTAAAAATACGTTGTAGTACAATTATTACAATAACTACAATTTAATTTAACTTAATTTAATTTTTTTTTGACAGAAATTTTTTAATATCTTGATGGATTACATTTATACGAGAGTTCAAGAAACTCCATGTCCAATGCATTTAATAAATCGATTGTCGTTACAAATATTCGATTTAGTACAACAAGTTACAGAATATGCTATAAAGTATTTTATAGAAACAACCAATCATCTAAAAAATGATTTAATAAAAAATTTTAAATTTCCGAAAATCACTGGACTTATTTATTTTAAACTATTAGGAAAAATATTTCCTACATCAGATTTTCATCATAATATCATGACTCCAACTTTATTATTGATAGGGCAATATTTGACTCAATGTCATGTTATTAATGGGAAAGATTTAGCATCTGGATTGTTTTTGTGTAATATACTATATGAGGTAAATTAACTTTTTTGTGGTTATTTAAAGTCATTGAAATAAGTTGACTGAAAATTCTTTGTTTTTTATTTAGTATCAAACTTTATCACGACGTATTGTTCCTGAAGCAATTAATTTCTTATTTACGACACTTGTATATCTATCACCAAACAACACATTCAAAGATACATCATTAATTCCCGGAACATTCCCATTTCCCAATGATATCGATTCTATACCTTCCATACTTCAAATAAAGTGTGGGAAAAAAATTGATGCTCAATTGTTAAAATTTTCCGAAATATTAAACGGGAAAGTTGATAATTTAGATAACGACAATTTTAGGTAATATATATATTTTTATTTATTTATTTATTTCCATTCTCAAACCATGAACGTAAAATTTTATTAAAGGTTTCTTATTATCTCTTTTATTATTATTTTTTTTATAGAATATCTGTATTATCAGCTACTCTACACATTATTGAATTATACGCAACATTATATAATTCTACTCCTGCTTTTATAGAATTATTCAATCCTGTATTGAAATTGTTATCTAATTATCCATTAGATAAATTTTCAGAAACAACTAAGGTATATTTTACATTATCAATTTTTGTGGAATTTTCTATTAAAGAAAAAAATATATTTTTGATTTTTTTTTTTTTTAGAATAAAATAAATGCTACCCAAGAAGTGTTGCGAAGACTTCAAAAGTTTTCTAAACAAAATAGAAAACCACTTGAATTGCAGCATCATAAACCAATTCCTATTCCCACGTACATTCCCAAATTCCAAGAAAAGTATAGTATCATTTATTATTTTCTCCAACTTAATTTAACATTTATTTCTATAATGTATTTAACCAAATCTTTTGTAAACTCCACTACTTATACAGCTTTTCTATTCATCATGACCCGGATAAAGAAAGTAGAAAGATAAATAAACTTAAATCACAATATAAGAAAGAATATAAAGGAGCAATAAGAGAATTACGTAAAGACAATCGATTTATCGCAAGGCAGCATATCAATGTAGTTAAAGAAAAAGATGCTATTTATAAAAAGAAAATCAATTTTATTATGGGAAAACTTGAAAATGAACAGGGTGAAAAGAAGGCTTATGAAAAAGCTAAAAAATATGGTAAATTATAAATAAATAGTCCATAGGAAAATATTTATTAAATGAGAGGAATAAAATTGTCTAGATACAAGTTATAAATATATTTCGCCATCTTAAGTTCATCATCTTAAAAGAATTTCCAATTTTTACAATCTTCACAATTTTCTTCTTTAAAACATTCAGCAACTTCTTCTTCACCTTTGGTTATTTTATCCCATTTATCAATAACTTTTTCGATAAAAAGTTCTAGTCCATGCTTAAGTATATTCGAATTCCAACCTAATTTTGATTTTGTATCATATAAACATGAAAAACCAACATGACATTTAGTTTCCATCTTGTAATTAAAAAATAAAATTTTATTTATTTTTTGGTTAGCATATATGTCATATTTAAAATTAGATATTATTCTAAAAAAAAAAAATTTACTTACAGCATAACCCCAATGATAACAAGTACTTGTTACGCCATTACATGCACCCATAAATATAGGGTCGGCAGTATGACCAAAATGATAGATGTTAGGGTTTTGAGTCGTATTTAATCCTAATCTTTTTGCATATAATAATTCTCCCGGTGCTTGAAATGCAAATGCCGGCAAATTATATTTGATCGCTAATAACGACGCTAATGATCCACCTAATAAGATAGGAAGAGAATATAAAGTTTTGAGATAAGGTTTTGAATTAAAATTGTTAGGTTACTCACCTAATGAATGACCTGTTAACCAAATTGTGGCATTTGGAAAATCTTCTTTAACTTTTTTAAATATTTCCTAAATCATTATAACATCTATTATTTCACATTAAATAAATAAATAAATATAATAACAATGAAATTATATACCAAAGCAGTATTATAATAAGAATCTTTAATATTAGTTTCTTCACTCAAACACTTCTTTTCACAATTCCAACCACCTTTATAACATCCACATACACCTTTCCATGTTCTATCAACTTTTGCACAACAGCAAGAAAACATTAAATTATCCTATATGTGATTATATTATAAACAAAAAAAAAAGAAAGAGGATTTTAATGTTAAAGTTGATCAAAAGTTGAATGAATTATTTTGTTACATCATCAACTTACATTAAGTTTGTCATGTTTTTCAAGTGGTTTACCAGCATGTGGTATATCAATATAAGCTGGGTCCGTTCCTTTTATAGCAACAATAACAGTTGTATTTTCCCTATCAGAAAAAACATAACCTCTAATACCATTTCCTTCCCATCCAAATGGTAATTCCTAAATTTGTTTAAAAAAAAAAGAAAAAAATTAATATCAAGTTAAATTCTCTCGTTAAAAGAAATTACTTACATTCCAATCACCGTCTAAATCAATCCATTTATATTTTAATGATTCTAATGATTCTAATTCGATGTAAGCATCATAAGACATTTTAGCCATAGACAAAACAGTCTTCTTATCTTTATGAGGTACTTCCTTCCTATCAAGCTTATCATTTAAACAATTTATAGGCTTCTCATTTTCCTTTGAGTTATCAATAAATATACTATTGATTACATGTTCATCGAAAATTGCAGTGGTGGTGTGAAGTTCTTTTTCGATATCTTTAATGATTAACTTCCTAAAAAGTTGAATTGTGGAAGGAGTTACACCATGATGATATATTTGCTTTAATTTAAGTGTTTTTGTGTTCGTTTTGATGTGATGTTGAGGAATGTCGAGAATTCTTTGTTGTTCGATATTATTATTATTAGATGCGAAAGGAATTTGCCGAGGAAATGTTGCAAAAGAAAAGATGATATATTGTGAAAGTATAAGAAAAACTTTAAATAATAATGTTCCACGCATTTTATAAAGTTTAGTGTTTTAAAGAAGAAACATTTTAAAAAAGAACTAAATAAAGCAGTATTTATCTGAATTTAATAAAAGCATTTTCTGTGTTCCCAACCCTGCATAAAAAGATTAATTGAATGACATTTAAGATTTGTAGATTTGTGAAATTTTTTTGAAATTTTTAATTTTTTAATTTTTTAAATAAAATGTCAAATCAAACAAAATCAAGTTTAACGAGTGGTCCAACAAAAAAAACTTCATACAAAGCCCCACTTCCATTATCACTCTCTCCTTCCTTCTTGTCTCGTCTTATCTCTTTTCTCTTCCCTTTCTCTTCTCCTACGACCAGGAGAATTAAAGGTAAGTTTGATGAAAAATCTCAAGCTGTTATAATATCTAACAGAGAAGACATGGAACAATTATGGAAAGAAGGATTCTTTGGTAAAGGTAGTTTAAGTCGGAGTGAGCCTACCTGGTTTTGGAGAAATAATAATGGGGAGAAAGGAAAGGGTAAACAAAAGTTATCAGCTGAACAAGTAACGGAACAACGTAGAATCGCTAGGAAACGAAACAAGAAATCTCGTGCTAAACAGGCTCAGAATGTGGAAGTTGTTCAACAGGAAATAATTATCAAGGAAGATGTCAAAGTTATCAATATCGAATCAGTAAATACTCAAAAACAAATCATAGAAGAATTAACGCAAGAGGATGAGACGGTTTTATCAGAGGACATAGAGAACTTGATATTAACAACGCAAGAAGCATTCTTTTTATGTTATGGTTTAGGAATAATCGATATATACGATTCACGAGATGTAAAGATGATAAATATATATTATTATTTTTTTATTTCTTTCCTTTATCGTTAATATTTAATTTGTATATTAACAATAGAATTTATTGAGCTTAGAAGAATGTTGGAAATCATTTCATACTGCACCAAATATGAACCTAAATCAAGATGATTATGAAAATTCGTTTATCATAAGATACGTCGTATATCATTATTTTCGTAGTTTAGGATGGGTTGTTAGATGTGGTATGAAATTTGGTGTAGATTATGTATTATATGAAAAGGGGCCCGTGTTTAAACATTCCGAGTAAGTGATAAATTTGATTCACAACAAATCACGAAGGAAAGTGACAAATGATACTATTAAAATTTCTTATTAGATATGCTGTGATAATATTACCAATTCATTCATCCCAAGATTCATCACAGTCCTTACATTCCTGCGATAATTTATTAATAGATTATCGAAGTAATTGTATGACATCTTGGAGCTGGATGATGAATTTAAATAGAGTTTGCGTACAAGTAAAGAAGGTAAAAACTTCTTAATTAATTAATCTTTTCTATGTATTTTAAAAATTTACTTATGTTTATAAAATTTTAGTCATTAATCTTATGCTATGTAATCATCCCACCATCATCCATGAACAATGCCACGATTACAGAATGTATAAAGAAATATGATATTCAACAAGTATTAATTAAAAGATGCATTCCATCAAAATTTAAATAAATCTAAAAAAAAAAAAAAAAAAGAACCATTTAAGTAACCACCTTCTCTTCTTTCATGTTAGCAAGTAATTCTTCTAAAGCCCCTTCATTCCAAATGTCATAAAAAACAAACAAGTCATAAGTTTCTTTTAATTGTCTTAGTTCTTCAAGATCTTCGGAAGTTGGCCAGTAAAATTCACCATGTAATTTATCATAATAATAAATATTTTGAGCACATTTTTCGTCCATATGAGTTTTTATACCAATATGTGATAATTCATGATCGCAAGATCTATTATCATTTATAATTAAAAAAGTGAGTATCGCTTGATCTTGTCTGTGATTTGCTCTACTACTACCTTTTGGTGCTATACAATTTTTTACTAAAGCGCACTCATTCCATTTATCTATTAAATATTGCGTCTTGTTCGTATCAAACACTATCGCAGCTCCGTTACAATTAACATAATGTTTACCCCTATACATAGAAGTACTTTGATTGAAATATTTAAACACTCCAGGATGTGTCCATTTTAAAAAACTTCCACTTGATTTTGGACTTAGAAATCCGTTATTTTGTTCGAGTAAAATTTCCAAATTAATAAAAAATTCTGAAGTGATAAAGCTACCGCTATCTAACCAAATTATTATTCCAGGATATGTCATCGAGACTTCTTTAATTATGCCAGATTTCCATGCGTACTCCCCTCTATTGTAATCAATATTCCAAAATTTTGGATATTTTTTATAATCAAATTTAATTAATTTATCAAAATATTTTCCTTTCTTTTTTAATAATCTTAACACTTTCTTTTGATATTTCGCTATTCCTAAGTCATAAACTATTATCCTTGGTTTTTGTTCTTCCGAAAGATCTTTTAATGTATCTGATATTTTATATAACCAACTTTGTAACGCGCAAAAATGATTATCACTTGCCGCTGTTACTATTGTATATGGGTATGTTCTATTATGTACTTTTTCATTTGTTATCGCTATAAAAGAGGAACAAGGCAATTATTACAAATAAAAAATAAAAATAAAAAAATAATATATATTGTAAAACCTTCATGCTTACCAGTTCCATAATTCGGTATAATTTGATCACTAAATTTCATCAGTAAAAACGAGAATATGATGAAAACCAAAACTAATTTTATTGTTTTTATCGTTTTAATCCCCAAACTATTCATCTTTAAAAAAATAAAAAATAATAAAAATTTTTGAAGATATTTGGAATAAAATGTCTTAAATGAAAAAAAAGTGAGGGAGGTTTTTTGTTTAAAAGTTTTTTTGGTTTTTATATATATCATTAATGTCGATCATTCATTACAATAATTTATATAATTTATTAGATGCAATTAATATTTTTCCGATGCATATCTGTGTATGATCGAATCATTGATTCATTCTTGTGTGCGCATAATTAAAAAGATATTTTTAGGATTTAAATATATATAAACCTTACCCATCTCTACAAATTGTAAATTGTTGAAATATGCAATATATTTAAATACATAGCTTTACCATTTTTTGATTTGAATATTGATATCCTTCGAATCGAAATATGACAAATATTGATAAATATTGATACAGACCTGTCTAAGGATTACCCCTTTTGATTTTTTTAAAATTACGAACCTATATATAATCACCTGTAGTATTGTTTTTTAAATTGATGATACCAATTGGTAATAAATATTTTGAAGATAATAAGATTTTCTTTACAAGGCATTGATCTTATATAAATTATAATTATAAATAAAGATATGATTAGCAATTTGACCAGTGTAACTCGTGTGTCTATTATTATTACTTATAATGTCTACAAAATTTCCGTTCAATAATTGATTACCAAGTGTGAATTTTTTTTTTAGTAAGATCGCTCCGGACTTGAGATAATTATACTAGGAAACGGGGGACCGTTGGACGAAAATCACGTGGCGGACAGAGAAACGCTCACATGATCAAAATTTACTCAATGCACAGTAATAAAGTCCTTCGCTTCGCTCAGGACAATAATATAAACTAGGAAACGGTGACCGTTGTGAGTCCTGAACGAATTATTGAACGAAAATCATGTGGCGGACAGAGAAACGCTCGGATGGACAAAATTTTCTCAATGCACAGAAATATATAGTCCTTCGCTTCGCTCAGGACAATTAAGTCAGCATGTAAAAATTTCATGTTAAAAGTATAAACTGTAATCTACCTATTTGTCTTCAAAAGATTAATACATTTTTTTTATACATCTAACTAAATCTAATGGTACATGACTATAATAATGATTTTAATAATTTGTAGTTATCATGGTAATTATAATAGGTAATCTAATTTTATATTGAAATAAGGGTTTGTATTGCAAACTTTTATATGAGTTTTTTCATGTTCATGTTTGTGTAAGAAAAAAATCTATAAATTAAAACTGAGATCATAGGAAACGAAGGTGAAAATATAAGTATTTTTAAAAAAAAAGTATTTTTATAATATGATTTAATTAAATCTATATAAACTTAATTTATAAAGTTTTTTTTTAATAAAAATTTACATAAGGTGTAAATTTAGAGGGTAATTAAATTTGAAAAAAAAAACTTAATTTGATTCAAATTTTTTTTAATAAATTAAATAAATATTTATATAATCAATAATATTAATAATATTTAATTATCATTATAAATCATGTGAAATTTAATGTTAAAAATTAGTAAACTTTATTAAATAATAATTTAATTTTACATAAAACTAAGTTAGATAATAGTTTTACTCAATCTAATAAGGGTAGTGACATTTATTATGTAATATCCATTAATTATAAGCTCATATTCTTATCTTTATCTTATAATAAATAATCTTAGATTATACTACAGTCAACTCTTGATATAACAAACTCTTGATATAATGAATTTTTTGAACAAATATAATAAAAAATATTCTTGTTATAGCGAATTGGCCAATCAAATCTCTTAAAATCTTCATTATAACTTTATAGCGAAGTTGAGGTCTAGAACATAGAGTTTGTTATAATAAGAGTTAACTATATATATATACTAAGATCTTTTAATCCTTTAATTTATTATATAATAAATGTTACTACCTTAAGTCTGATCCAAGTCTTATATTTAAAATAAAAAAAAAAGAATATAGAAATATTAAACAAATAAAAAAGTAAATTAAAATAAAAATGAAACTTACTATATTCATCTAAAATCCAAAATTAAAAGAGTTAAATAAAATATCTAAAAAATAAAAGTAAATAATTATTAAACAAATAAAGACTAAAATAAAATAAGAAAATAAATTTACCACCTTAAATTCAGCTAAAGAACTTAAAAATCTAAAAAAGAAAAAATTGATTAATAATAATAACTAAATAAAAGAATAAAATAAAGTAAAAAAATGAATTTACTGTCTTGAATTTAGCTAAAATGTTGAAAGATTTAAAAAAAATAGTTGCTTCAAATAGTGAAATAATAAAATAAAATAATAAAATAATTATAAAAAAGGTTAACTGTATATTATCAATTATATATAAATTACATATAATTAATAATTTATATAAAATATTCTGATAAGTATATATGCATTTTTTTATTATCAAAATTGTTGGTTTAGTAACTTTTCAAGATTTTCTTTTATAATTATATAAGATTTCTATACTAGTTGATAAAATATATGAAAATAGAAATAGTCTTCAAAGTATTAAAGAATCAAAATAAGAACTATTTTTGAGATATAATTAAGATAAAAATTGAAATTTTGATTTTGATTTTAAAAAATATTAATCTAAAAGAGGAACTTTACAATAATATTAAATTAATTATTTTATTAGCATGTAATTTATGCAGAAATCTTGACAGTTTTACATTTTAGATGAAAGGTGTTTATTTTTTTAATATTATCAGATATAGATTTAGCATTTTAATTAATATATTATTAGTTTCCAATTTTTTGGCTTTGTCATAATCATCAATAAAGTTTAAGGTTAAATGATACTATATATGAATTATATTTGCTTAATTCTATATTTTCTTATAGATAATTATATGTAACTTTAAAAAATAATATTAAAATCTTAGTTAAAAATAATTATGTTAAGGAAAAATAAGGTGTATATATAAAAAAAATATTGTATATAAAGAAATTCTTTAATTTAAAAATTTATATATATTCTAATTTGTATATAATATTAAAAGTACTTAAATTATTTAATTTTATTTATTATTTATATATAATTTTAAAAGTATTTGACATAATTTAATTTAATTATTTTTTAATAGTATATAACTTTAGAAATATTTATATTATAATTTAATTGTATATATTTATTCAAAAGTAATTATAAAATTAATTTATAGATTATTTTACAGTTTACAATAAGCAATGTATGATTGATTAGAATTTTGTCACTTCATGGCAAAATCCTATCCAACCTTATAAATTTTAGTATTAGAGATTTATTAAAAACAAATTAACATTAGAATTAGAGTTGGGGTTAGATTATTTATTAAAAACACCATGTTAGGATTAGAGTTAGGGTTAGGTGATTTATTAAAAAAAAACCAATTACAAGTTAGGATTAGTATTAGGGTTAGGGTTGGTTATTTATAAAAAATATCAACAGATTTTATGATTTATTTCAACTATAAAAATATGTTAAAACTTTACATTTTTTCCGTTGCGATAGCGACTCCGGGGCATCACCCGGTAGAGCTAGTAACTTTATATTTGCCTTATAACTAAACAGAAATTTGAATTAGAAGACTTATAAGTCAGATACTCTTATCATTTATTAAGAGATCTATACCCTCTTCTAATGAACAATCGCTACTAATAAACTTTGTAAAGATTTGTGAAAAGTTTAACGATTTTACTGGTATATTTTCGATAGATAGCGCAAAGTCGTGTTATGTCAAAAATATTTCTAATGCAATTTTTTAAATCTCCAGGTATGACAAATGACAGACAATCTACGATTTTCCAATAAAAAATTTGTATTACATAGTTTAATCTTAAAATCAATTTTTTTTTAAAAAAAAAAAATCTCAACGCGTTCTTTTGATAAAAAAAAAACATATATAATGACATTTACAACAACTTTACGCAATGTTTCTTCAAAAATAGTAATATTAAATGGCTATAGAGGATATACTCGACCAGCAATAAAAATTAATAATATTACCAAGTTTGGAAGTTCGTTGTCAATATTTTCGAGACAATATGGCAGTACGTACTTGATTTTTTTGCGAACTGAGAATTAAAGATATTATTAAGATAATTAATTCATTTTGAAATATTTATAGCAAAGAAATATACTAAGGACCATGAATGGATTAGCGTTGATAATGGAGTTGGTATAGTTGGTATCACTGATTTTGCTCAAACTGCTCTTGGAGATGTAGTTTTTGTAGAAGTACCCGAAGTTGGAAAGATTGTTGAGAAGTCTGGTAAATATTATTTAAGAAATTCTCTCTATGCGTTTGCTATAAAATTTAATATCCTTACCGAATTTTTTTGTATAATTTTTAATAGGATTTATTGGTGCAGTGGAAAGTGTTAAAGCCGCTAGTGATATTTATGCACCTGTTAGTGGTAAAATAACTGAATCTAATAATAAGCTTTCAGATGAACCAGGTTTAATAAACAAATATCCTGAAAGTGATGGTAATTAATTTTTTTTAAAAAACTTTTATTTTTTTTTTATTTTAAATTAATTTTTTTTTTTTTTAGGATGGATATGTAAAATAGAATTATCTGACCCTAAAGAGTTAGATAAATTATTAGATGAAACAGCTTATAAGGAAATAACATCGACCCATTAATTATGTAGAATTTTTGGTTTCTTCTAAACGAGGAAAAAAAAAAATTATCAAGTATCATATTTATAAAACATAAAGTGTTTTTTTTTTTAAAGTACATTTGGAGGAAAATTTTGCGGTGGTTTGCTTTTTTTTTAAAAAAATAAAATAAAATAAAATAAATCAATCAGATGAGAAAAAAAAAAAAAAAATAATTCTTTAAACTTGCTTACTCTCTAATTTCCCAAACATCTAAAGAATTCTTTTCTTTACTTTTTTGTTCTGCCTTAAGAGCTTCTCTTTCCAATATAATTTTCTATCCACAGGCAAATTTTTTTCGAAAAATAAATGAATAAATAAATAATTAAATTCTTCAAGTTAACAATATCTACTTAACAGTGAATAATATTTACTTTACGAATTTCAATAGGTTTGGATTTAAGTTGTAAACAAAATTTTAAATTTTCCCAGCTTGTTTTGCAATTTTTACGTTCTCCGTATCTATAATAATTTGTCGCTTGACCTCCAATAGCTAAAATAATAGAGTTTGTTAATGAGAAAAAAAATTAATTTTACAAAAAAAAAAAAGGTGCAATACATACTGTAACAAAGGATGTATTGGTCAAATGCTTGTGCTAAACTACAATCATACTTTTTATCATCTTCTTCGACATATGTTAAATTATTGTCTTTATAATCGGTCATTTTGACTATGTATCAACATCTTATCGACGAAATTTATCGTGAATATAGTTCTCATGATGATCACCATGCTGTTTAACGAATTTCACCTCGCCGGCATTACGGCATTAAGAAATTTCATTAATAATAAATAATATAATACATATATAATTTGTTACTGTTATATTTTGTTTCTTTTTTTATTTTACTATAAAAATAAACCTTATAAAATTCGTTTTAGGTATATAAAAATTCTATTATTTTATCATTTATTATTTATTATATAGCAAATTTTTCTTTATTAATATAATGTTATTTTTAATATATATTATTCTAATATAATAGTTATAACAATTAAAATTTATATTAAAATTATAATAAAAAGTATAATAAATCCTTTTATATGATAATATCTAAAGTTGATAAATTATATTAAAATTATTTTAAAAATATTTATAATAATAAATATGGATTTTTTTAATAAAAATTACTAAAAATTATAAATTTTATTTACATACTATAATAGGAGAATATTAATTTAAAGATCAACTGATACAATATGACACATATGATACATATGATCAAAAATTACATTGATTATGTTATGTTAGATAATAAAATAGCAAAGATAAAAGAAACAATCAAATGAAGGTTATGCAAAAATCCAGAAAATATCAGAAATTTCTTTTATATTATTAATTAAAATATATTATTAATCATTTTATATTTATAATTAATTATTATTTTAATAATTTATATTGATAAATTTAGTATAAATATAATAGTTTTAGAATTTAATTAAAGGGATAATAATTCATAAATAATTAGAAAATTCAATTAATCTTTATTTATAAATAAAATATTATAAATGTTAATAATTCTTATATACTAACAAATATAATTGTATTAAATTTTTTATTATTAATAAAATTCTAATTGCTTATTCTAAATACATACTATCACTTGAAATAGTATCTATTTATAAACCTTTTAGAGCTCTCTATAAAATATTGATTAAAACTAAATCTTTTGTTAATCTTGCATTATACTAATTTTTAATTTTAATGTCATAAGTAATCATTTAATGCAAGTTAGATGAAGATATAAATCAATCTGATGAATTATATATATATATAGAATACTTAAATAGCTTAAAGTATCTATAGGACTATTTTTTTCAACTTCAATTACAAGTTTCTGAGATTTAATATCAGTATAAATTATTAAAAATGAAGAGATTATTTTAATTAATCAGTTTAAATATTTATAAATTAATATTGATGATTTAAAATATTTATTGAATTTTATAAAGTTAAAATTACATAGGATAAATTAGTATTTAGTGACAATTATTTTGATAATGAATCTCAATAAATCTGAAAAAATTTAATCCTAATCTTATTATGAAAAATAATACTTAAAAACTGTATAATAATATATTATAGTTCATAAGAACTTAACAATTATAAGGTTTTATTTATTATTTATTTTGACTAATTCTATCTATAATATTATTTAAATTATGAATCTAGTCAGAAAAATTACTATTCTTTGATAATTTTTAGTTTTTGTAAATTATATCTAAATATAACATTATATTATACATTACTTTTATAATAGTATATTTTATAAAGACTTAAGAAAGCAAAGCAAACTTTCTTAAAAAAGGCTGACTGTTAAATATTTATTAAGAAAGATATTATAGTTAGATATAAAATAATATATTAAAAGAGTCTTTCAATAGTATCACTGATAAATTATATTACATTTAAAATAATTTCAATTATAAAAAATTGAGAGTATTAGTAACATTAATTTAATTATAAACAGTAATTATAGTGACAATTTAAAATTATAAAAAGAAACTAAAATAATACTCTTATAGTACTATTTTAAGAAAGCAACAAAAGTTTTTCAAATATAACACTACTAATAATGATAAATAGACTATCATTAGAAATTACTATACTAATACTTTTAACTTTACTATCAACTAATCAATTATCTTATAATAATGTGTAAATACAATAACTATACTTAAAGGATAGGAAATAATATAATGATAAAAAGGATAATACATATGCTTCTAATTATAGATAAAATGTTATGTATAGATATTTTAATGATGATAATAAAACAGTTCAAAGAATATTCTTCTTTAATAATATAAATAAATTAGAAATAGAAAAGACATCAAGTAAGATATTCTGATAAGTAACTTTTAATATGAATAATAATAGAAGATTTTTATTTTTTATTAAAACAGAAAATGTTTAGCAGTCAGTAATTATAGCAGTACCTAATAATCAATCATCAAAACTATTAAATTTATAGATGATGACTTCATTAATAGGGAATGTAAATAGTGAATCAATATTAAAAAATTCTTTTGTATCTAATAATATATATAATTTTTCTTAAGCAACTTAGTATAATTACGTATTTACAATTTCTGGTAAAAAAACTGGTAGAGACAATTTTTGACGGTATGTATAAACTTTATTTTTAATGTTTATTTTTATTTTTTTATTTAAAAGAATAATATTAACAGAACATTTTTTAATAATTAATTAATATTTTGTGTATCTTCTTTCTGCATTGATATATATTTGAATCTAGTTTAGTATACTATTAATATACTAAAATAACATACCGTCATTAAGATTATCCTATTCCTACTAGATTATATTAAGAAAAACATCACAGGTAATTATTTTTTGCCACCATATTCTAATTCTTTTTTCCACCTTTTCCTTTAATATAGCCAATACATTTTTAATAGAATTCAAGTTTGGGCTGTATAAAGGTTAAGAAAGAACTCTTCCTGAAAGATGTTTTTTCAAATCAATCTGAACATCTCATGAGGCATATTTTAGATTGTTATCTTATTGGAAGACCTAGTTGTGATCAAGTAATATTATCGTATTATCATATAAATGATTATTTAGGATGTTTTAATACAAATAATGGTCTAAATTTTCGTTAAACAAATAAATGCTAACTTTTCCTTTGATACTAATTGCTGTCTAAATATGAATCTTGAATAGATGCTTTACCGTAAGAGCAACTAGTTATACATTATGAAACTATACACAAATGATATTTCTAAACATTTAGAGTATTATTTTATCAGAAAAATAACTTTCTTTTGGTTATAATGCGAATGATCATGTAACTAAAATAATCTAATATCCTTCACTTTTTGGATCAAGAGTGGAACTTTTCTTAGTATAAAGAAACATATTCAAAGTATTTAAGTTTGCAATATACTGTACATTTGCTAATCTTAAGTTTAAAATCTTTTTCTTCTAATTTAATCTTAAGTTCACTTGTAGTAGTAAAATGTTAGTTTTTTAAAATTTTTCTAATATGGTAGTGTTAGTTCACAGATAATTTTTTTAGGCTTCCAGAAGAATGACTGATAATAATATTAGCAATTTACGTAGTAAACTGATATATTATTTATATGTACATAAAGAAATACATAATCATTCATGAATTTCTTTGTATTATACATGTTTTAGTCTTAAAATCTCTTAACAGAGTTTAATTGAATTTCAAGAGAGCTTAGCATTTTTTCAGTTAAGAAATCATAATAAAAACAAAAACAAATTTTATTTTTTTAACTTATCTTTTATATTATGATTTTAGCGTCCAATTTGATCATATATAAATAATAATCTATATTGAAAATGTGGTTTATGTTTCAGCCTAAAATAAATGCAGTATTTAAACTGCCATTTTTTTTACTAGGGACTGTAATCTTTTTATCTTATTTGATCACTTTAAACTAGTAACCTATCTATAATTTCTAACTTTACAACTGTGAATTGATAACTTATGAATAATCACTGATTTGAAATTAACTTAAACAATAGAGGAAATAATATAATAGGTTAATAAAATGTGATTCTATAAAAATTATATAATTGATGACAATAACTTAAGTATATAATATGTAATTACTTTTAAATTTTATAAGAAATAGATTACAGTTAATTAGCATGATAACTTCTAATTAATACTAAGTAAATTATCATCAATTAATATAATAATTTCTCAACTAATACTTACATTTTAATCAGTAATAATACCTATTACCACTATCATTAATAAAAGAAAATAATAATAATACCTTTAAGTTATATAATATTTAGCAAAATAGTTTTAAAGATAACAAATAAAAAAACAATGATTTGTGGATTTACTAATATTTAGATAAGAAAATTAGGATCTAGTGAAATAGTTTGAAGCTTTCAAATAAGCCTATAAAGTAAATTAAATTAATACTACTCAAAAAGTTGAAATAGTTTCTAGTTATTTAACAAGAACTATATTAATATAATTTTAGTGATAGTATATCACTAATTGAATAGCAATATTAATTCTAGTACTTCTTTTATACTATTTTGAATAATATTTCTGCAATGCATTTAAATAAAACTAGCTCAGATACTAAAAACAAAAATCAGGTAAAACTCTTGAAGAATATACTGCAACTATAGAAGAACTATAGAAAAGAAACCTATAGTATAGACAAGCTAAAATAGATAAAGTTGTTAAATTTATTATAATTAGAATTCATAATACTAGTACAAATAGCAATATCAATAATAGTAAATCAATTATTAAAAGGTTAGAATAGTAAAATCAGCATATTTAATTGGAATAGAACTGTCAGCCTACAGTCAACTCTTTCTACAACGAATTTTGATATAACGAATTTTACAATACAACGGATTTTCAGTGTCGGACAGATT
>CAJVPP010001515.1:0-19501 GCA_910592005.1 Funneliformis mosseae | reverse complement strand
TATTATAGAGGGTCATCTATTTATAGATAGACCCTTTTTAATTTTGAAGTTTTTAGTTGGGGGCTGATAATGGGACATTCGGAGAAAGCCCTCCTCGTTGATATGTCCCGTGTCAGGGTTAGGTTAGGTTTTTGATGGGTTATTATTATAGAGGGTCATCTATTTATAGATAGACCCTTTTTAATTTTGAAGTTTTTAGTTGCGGGGTGGTTATGGAGTAAGTCTCCTTGTTAGTGTGTCAGGGTTAGTGTTAGGGTTAGGATTAGGATTAATTCTTCAATTTTGAAGTTTTTAAAGGTTTTGGTTGCGGGGTATTAATGGAGTAAGTCTCCTGTTGGCGTGTCCCATGATGCTAAGTCAGGCCACTGTTGGGGTTATTAATTTTGGAGTTTTTATGGGTTTTAGTTACGGGGTGTTAATGGGATATACAGAGAAAACATATAATTAAGTTCGTTACAACGTAATAAAATAAATCATTGTATATTTTATAAAGCGACTAATAAAAATATAAAATTTTTATTGCATCCATATTGGTTAATAATTAATATATAAAAAATTTATTTTAGTAAAGGAAAAGATATGCAATAAAGCCTATTTTATATTCCATTTGTCAGAAAAAATTTACGTGATCTTCATTTATTTTTATTGTATACTTATTACATTTATTAATTAATTAATAAATATAAATTTGAAAATTAAATATTATTTCTATAATGTCATTTATTAAAATTAATCCTATTAATATGAAAACTATTTAGTTAAAATAGTAATTTTTTAGTTTGCTTATTAAAAATTTAAAATATATTATTTTAAAATACCAAATCATAATAAATTTTAATCTTAAATAAAATTATTATTATAATTTAAATTTATAATAAAATAGTTATTTATTAATTTTTATAATTTAATATATAAATCACATGTATAATTGAAATTGATTTGTATTTGAAATTTACAGTTAACTGAGAACAATCATGATAAATAACTTATAATTTATAATCTAATCTTTTAAAATAAATTATCTGAATTAATCAAATCTATCAAAATTTTTATTAAAAAAAAGTATTAAAATATTAATATTATAAATAAAACTAAAAAAATAAAACTAATATTATTAAATTATTAAAAAAAAAGGTTAAAAATAAAATAATAAAAGAAATTTAAATATAAATTGATTATTTTAAGAGTTTTTAATTATCAACTATATATGTTAAATTTTTAATTTTATATTTAAATTATTATAATTAAATAATTAGTTTAATATTCTTAGTTTAAAAATATAAAAGAAAATACAATTTAAATCATTATAAAAATAAAATTATATATATATAAAAAATAATTTTTATTTATTAATTTTCTTTTTTATTTTTACCTAACTGTAATTTTTCTTTTGTTAGATAATTATAATTTTTTTTTTCAAAAATATATATTATATTAATATTTATCAATTTTTTACTTAATTCTAATAAGTTTTTCTTTTCACAAATAATAACAAACAGTTTTTATATTAAAAAGTATACTACTTCTGGTAATACTCTGCAATTAATTTTTATTTAATATAAACTATAAATGTATTTTATAAATAATAGTAATAAATTATATTTTAATTAAAATTTTAAGTTATAATTTTTCATTATAATTAAGAATATTTTTATTAAATATATATCTTGATTTGTTACATTATACATAAAAAATAAAACCATAAATATAACTATTATTAATTATATAATTTCTTTTAAAGAATTGAATAAATTTTATAATTCTTATTTATTTTAATTTCATATAAATTATTAAATTATTAAATTTAAAAAAAAATAAAAGTTATATCAGTATTAATTATTAAATCTGAAATAAAATAAAATATAATTTATTAAAAATTCTTTTAATAATCAAATTAGTAAAAAAAATATTATATATATATAAATTAAAAATTATAATAAATATTTAAATTACATATCTTAAATTTTATATATGAATATAATAATAAATTTTAATAAAATTTTGAAAATTTTAAATTTGCTTAATATATTTAATAATACTTTATATAATTTTAAAGTTTTGTAATTAAAAATTAAATTAAATAATATTAAAAAATCAAATTTTTAAAAAAATTTTACTTCAAATAATTTATCAATTTATATTATATAAGTAAATTTATAATACTAAAAGTTTTTTTATTAAAGGATAATTCTTTCTTTTAATATATCTTAAATCTTTTTAATAGACTCTTATAATTAAAGATGATCATCACAATTAAAAAAATGGTACAATTAAATTGCAACTTGTAATGCAATTAAATTTCCTTATGGTGTAATTAAATTACAACTCAATTGAAACTTGAAAATAATTATAGGGATCATCTTTACTTATAATTGAATTAATATCTGTATAATTTCTTTAGCTACCTAATATATTTTTTTAATATATTTTACTTTTAATGATATTCTCTAAAATATTATCTATTTTATTATATTTTAATAATATTTCTTGTAATACTAAATTTAATATTAATATTATATATTTTACAAGATTTATTCAATTATAATATAATATAATTCTAATGCTAGATAATTAAATTATTTTTAAAAAAAAAACTTATTAATAAAATTTATATAATTTAAAATTACTTTGTGATTAAGATCCCTATTTATATTTAATAATAGTATTTTAAATATATTTCTTAATATTACTTTATAATAATATTATAAATTTTAATAGCATATTATATTATTATATTAAGTTAAAAATTATATCTTTATAAACTTGATAGTTTCAAAAACTGTTATTAAATCTGAAGTTTATCATATAATTAACAACATAAAATAATAGATATATGATATACTAATAGTTAAAATTTAACCTTTAATTAAATAATTAAATAGTAAAAAATTAAAAAATTATTAAATTATTAAACTAATAATTATATAATTAATAAATTTAATAAACTTTTAAACTATAATAAATATCTAAATTATAATAAATAATAAGTTAATAAATTAATTTTATTAATAATAATATAAAGTTTTTTTTTTAAAATAAATCAATTAAATTAAAATAATAAAATTTAATTTACTATATTCTACTAATTTTAAGCATTTTATTTTTAAAGAAAAATCAATCAAAATTTTAAATGTTACTTAAAATTAGAAAGTTTTATGTATTACTTTATTTATACAAATATTTGTAATTTTTTTTCAAAAAAAATAATTTTATATCCAAAATATTTAAAGAGAAATAAAATAACATTTTAATAAAAATATTTTAATTTCTTTTATAAACATAAAGCTTTTGCAATTTATTTGATAATAGTACAAATAAATTATATGCCTAATACTAACTGTAAATATAATTCATATGAGCTATTAATATATTATTATATAGAATTATAGAGATAATATTTTAACATATATATTACTTATATGATTTAAAAAAAGAAATAAACCTATGTGATAATTCAGTTTATGAGTATACAAATGTCTTATAATTCTCTTGGATAACTATCAGAGAGATAATTAGACTCATCATTAGTAAACTTTTCTCTTATATCTTCTATCATAATATAATAATAACTTATATTATATTTGTCATATTTATTATATTTATTTTATCTCATGATTACTAATAGTCACCTATAATTTTTTATATTGATATTTTAATACTAGTAAAAATATCAAAGTTTATTTTAATGCAGATCATTAACATTTAATTATACAGTATATTATTATTTATAATACAAATACATTTTACAATTTAAAAGTTATATTATTAAAATGACAATTATTAAAAATAGGAAGTTTCTTTTGAATATCATTAGCAAAAGAAAATTCTGATATTGTAGTAAAAATTAAAGAAGGAATTTCTGATTGAACATCAACATTTGCATTTTTACTTGTAAGAATTGATCTTAATAGGTTTATAGCATTAATTAAAGTATCTATAATAGCAAAATGTTATTTTTTATTCACTTATTTATATGCATGAATATCTTGAATACTTTTGTAACCTGTTACTCCTATTATAGCATCTTTTGAAACATTAGTATTCTAAAGAATTTGAGCAACAATTTTATAACTAAAATGGTTTGTTAAAAAACTAAATGATAATTCTACTTTAATAGACTTTCTAATATCTTTTATAAAATTTCTACTTTATTACTTCTATAATGTGTTTGTTTATATCAAATATCAATTTCATGCCAAAGTGGATTAATATATAAATAGAAATTTTTAGAAACATCACTAAGATGTTTAGACAAATATTTTTTAATATCATTAGTTGATTCTGAATTTGAAGGAAGATAAATATTCTGTGCAACTCCTCCTTTAATTCTACACTGATTGTTTTTGCTATAATAATGGCAAAAAAGTAAACTACCATTAAATAGAAATTAAAATTAATCTATATGAAGATTATAATATTTATCATCATGAAATGTAAAATTAGTTGCAATTCAAAAAAATACATGATATAAAAGACCTTCAGAGGTATTAGGATTAAGAAAATTATTAGTAAGTATTTCTTAAACTTGCTGTATAGTCAATGCTATTAATTTATCTTTTTCACCAAATTCTTTTTCTTGCAAATCTTTCATTTGCCATGTAAAACAGTAAATAAATCTGAAAACTCATATTTATTATGTAAATTAATTCTGTGTATAAGAGAAACTTTTACCAAATGACAATTAATAGCATTAACAGCTTATTTACTGAATTTGCTTTATATTTATCAGATATTTTTTTAGTTATTTGTGCAATATATTCACAAACTTGTTATTCAATTAATTTGGAATCTGTAATCTCCTCAAATGATATAGTATAATTTTGCAAAATTTTTCAAATTTAGCAACCTAATTTTAAGTTAATTTTTCAGTATTAGATACCATAGCTTTTTGACGATAAAAATTAAGCTTTTCTTAAATTTTAGATATTTATGAAGAGGAAGAAGAATTCAAAGTATCTTGAATAGAAGTTGTAATCTCTGGTATCTTTTGAGAATGATAGAAAATACTTATATTAGTGAAGAAGGGTTAAAAGTTTTATGAAGTCTTTGTTCTTTATTGTCATGTTTTTGAGGCATTTTAATTTTTTATTTTCAAAAAAAGAGTAAAAAAAAGAGAGAAAGAAAGTATGGGAATTTTATAGCAAAATAAATATTTTATAATGAAATAAATTTTTCATAGCTAAATAAAATAAACTTTTAATAAACTAAAATTTTTCATCACAGGCATTAGTCTCTAGGAAATAAAAAAGTTATTTCATAGTGATCACATAGATATCATTGATATTTTCATAGCATAGCTGTAAAATCCAATAATATCTATTGATTCCTATAGAATAACTAATACATATTTATTATTATCTAAATCATCTGAATTATCTGATACCAAAATAATTGTTATAATTACAATTACTATTATCATCTACATTTTCTGATATTTTTAGTAGTTCTTTATTGATTAAGACGTAAAATCACAATTAAATTTATCATTATAGTCAATATAAGTCTTTACTTTAGCTGAAGCAATTTAAGATATATAATGAATTTTCTTCAAGTATAATTAAGATTTTTTTAGAATAGATTGTCTTAGAAATTTTAGTCATATGATCATTCATTACTAAAAATAACTTTTCTAGTTATTCTATAGTCTATAACCTCTTAAATTTGTTTATTAGTAAGCTCTAAAATAAAATTTGCATTAAAAGATTTAATATACTTGATTCTATTTATATCTACTTTTTCAAATAATTTATAGATTTTTTTAGCTCTCTAAGTCTTCTTATACAAGCTATCCTATGATATATCTCAAAGTTACAATCCTAATTTTTAGGATCTTTATTTGTGAAGCAAATTAAGTTATTTTGTAATAAAATCATACAGTAAGCCTTTTACCTTCTTTTATCTTTACTGGTAATCTTATCAAATTGAACTCTAAAATCTTTTTAATAGAAGTACTAATATAAAATTTTTTTTTATTAGCTCAATTCATTTTATCTTTAGTATAAATAGTTTTATTACATAATTGAGTAAGACTTTATCAATATTATCATAAGTAACTTTTTCAGGATAGACTATATCAGAAATTTTAGTCATATTATTATAGTTTATTAAGAATAAACTTCTTAATTCTAAAAGGAATTAATAATTTATATTTGAGTTCATCTATTCTTTTTTTCTATGTGATCTGCTACTTTCTGTAATTTTTTTTTGATTATAGATGGCTAGATCAAAGTAAAATACTTGAATAAATTTAAATTGATATTTTTATTGATTTTAGATGTTGAATTATTATATAGTTAAATAACCGAGTTAAACTCTTAAGACATTTTTTCTTTAGGATATATTAGAAGAAACTCTTGGATTTGATTTCTTTTTCTGAATTTTCTGCTTAATTCCATTGCTAACCTTTTTCTTATGCGTCTCATTCAAAAAAAATCTAACTCTATTTTCTTCATAATTTGAAGTTGATAAGTAAAACTTTTAGTATCAGTTCTTTTAGTAATGAAGTATTCATTTTCTCATTCTATTTCTTTATTTTATAACAGAATTGAAGTTAAATGAACTTTTGTTATAAGAATTAGTTACTTTGGTAACATTAACCTTCTATATCTGTTTCTATTTCACTTTTATGATTCTATTTTTAAACTCAGCATTTTTAGATTCTAACACTTAAATTCTGATCTTAAGTTTTGTATTCTTAATATTACTATTTATTCTTTTTCACAGATACTCTTAGAATCTTATCAATCCTAGCTTTAAATTTAACTCTCTCATAATCAAACTTTAAGATCTTTCTTTTAAGATCAAATATTTCAGTAAGCTTTTTTTTTAAGATCAAAGATCTCAGTATTCTTCTTCTCAAACTCTGCATTTTCAACCTTTAAATCAATGATATGCTATTTTAATACTTCAAGTTCAGATTGGTTAACTTCATTAATTGACATTATCAATAATAATTTTATATATGAAATGAATTGTTTAATATTTTAAAAGTACTAAAACAGTTCTCTCAAAAAGTGTTAAGAAAAAATTTTTATTATTATATGTAAAAATAAATACAAAATTCAGGACTAATTCAAGATACATAATGACTATGCTATTATTATACATACTTATTTTTTTGAATAATGCTCCTCTATTTTAACTCTCTTCCTTTCTGCTCTTCTTTCACATATACTTTATCCTTTAATAAACCTACTACTATAACTAATATCTTTTTAATACTATCACGTAATGTTTGATATTCTATATACTCTTTATCTAAAACATTTTTGAAAAGTTCAATGCTAAATAGTAACTTACTGTTTTGTGAAATTTCTCTTAGAGTATATAGTAGGAAGTGCCAGTCCTGAGTCGTAGTGATAATACTATATAAATAATAATAATTATCATCATTTTTCTGCTTTCATTTATTCTGTTCATTTAGAATGAACTTTCAAGTTATATAATATTCTATGTGAATCTATTAACTATATTTTATTGTAGCTTATTTTTTGTAATGCATATAAGATTCTCAGATTTTTACTCATTCATAATATACTTATTGCATATAGCTTCCAAGTTATTTATGACTAAAAACTCATAATTTTTTAATCTGATTAAAATTTTTGCTATACAATGCTTGAAATGCTTATCAGAATCTTAAATTTTATAAGTTTATAGGAAAAATAATGTGATAGTGTCTGTATTTTTTAATACTTTCTTCAAAATGTGATATAATGAGAATTAGTTATCACTTTTATGTTAAATAACTACATAATACAGAAATTTCTTTTTAATTAATTTAAAATAGACTTAAATAAAAATATATTTAAGTGAACCTAAAAATAATAAAATCAATGAACTGTTTAAATAATACATTTGTGAAACTCAATTAGCGTAAGATATCAGTTTTTTTAAATAATATGTAGAAAGAAATATATTATTTTAATTAATATTTATTTATATAATTTAATATAATTATTAATTAATAAATAGTTTTTAAATATTACAATTGTGAAACTCAATTGGCATTTAGATATAGTTTATTTGATTTTTTTTTATATAATTAGCTATTTTCTATAATTATAAATATTGAAATTTACAATTAAATTATCAAAAGTAAATAGTATTACTATATTAATTTACTAGTTTATTAATAATCTTATGAAATATTTTAACTATTGTCATTTTTTAGTTTTTTTTACAGAGAAAAAATAATAGTATTAAAAAATAAATCAATTATTTTATTTGTTTTTATTACTATCTACTTTATATTAACGTCATTATCTATTTATTTTATGTCAATTATATACATTTGATATTCTATATATCTCAATATTCTAAGGAGTATTTGAATGTAAATATATTATTTATTAAAATACAATATTCAATTGATTCACTTTGCTAATATTTATTTATTAATTCTAAACAAAATTAGGTGACTGTGATAATGGTTTTAAAAATCAATATGGATCTTATGACTATAATATCAGAGAAGAAAGATATACTTTTCCATCAGCCATTTTAAAAGAGATGTATTCTATCTCTACTAACCCACCAATAGGTATCTGAGTAGAACATATTTTTAATTATAGTAACAAAATTTAATTTTTTATTTACGATTTTATGTATTATTATCTATATAATAAAAGTGTTTTTATTTTATTTATTATTATTATTTTTCAATAAATTAAAAATGCAAATAATGGAAGAATTATCTAAAAAATCTACACAGATCTCAATATCTTCTAAATATAGTTATGATAAATACTACCATCAATGTTCAAATATAAATGAAATAGAATTCACGCAACAAATATATTCTTATTATCTATTTTTCCAAATTAACATAAAGTTTATAAATTATTTATGTAAATCTCTATGCTAAATTGTTTAGAATAATATTCTCTATGTTTATTATATTTAATTTAGTGTTTACTAATCATCAGCCTCAGTGATAATTACAAATATTTGATAGAATATTGATCACGATCTAATTAGATCCTATTTTTTAAAGCATAGGTATAAATTGACTATAAAACATTGTAGAAAAATTATAAAATTTTAATATCTAGTGATTATAAAAAGATGAAATAAAGTTTATTAAATTTGTTATATTAAGATTTATCTAATGATAGTATTTTTAAATTTTTAAAATTAATAATTATTAATAGATATTAATTTTTCAATTTTTCAATTTTTAAAATAATTTCTTATCTAATAATTAAAAGAAAATATAAGAAATAAAAAGTTCTTTTTGCTGATCTTTTTGACCAAATGTTTTCAATAACTAAAAGACAGAATACGTATGAAAAAAAACCTGAACCTTACAATAAAACTACTTCAAACTCTTTAGAAAATAGTAAAGAATCTAGTATTTCATCCTTTAATAAGCACTGAAAGAACAAAAATAACAATATAGTTACTAAAATTACAAAACAACAAAAAATTAAAACTTTAAAACTCAATATTACTCTAACAGTTATAGAAACTCCAAAACTCAATATTACTTCAACAGTTACAGAAACTCCAGATACCACTTAACCAACACTAAATACTATGTAAACTACTTCTACTACTCTCCAAAATAACTTTGTTTTTGAAGACTTTGAAGTCTACGAAATAGAAATAGATTCTGCTAAAAAAACTTTACTTTCTTTACCATAAGGATCTAGCACAAATGATTTTATACATACAAAAAACACAATAAATAACACTAGTCAATCTTCATCTACATCTTTCACTGACAAAGAAAAGAACAAACAACTCTTTTGGGTTAACCAAGTTGAAAACAATATAAATGATTCTGATCAATCATATGATACCAACGTGAAAAATATTACTTTTAACATTATTACCTTACTAACACATTTTTTTTGCATCTGATGATGCTGTAGATATCACTAGCAAATCTATTGCTGATAAAAAAATTTTATTAATAGGCTTTTTGTTAACTTTTCTGACTATCAAGAAACTTCGTATAACTCTAAATTAAGAAAATTCTTTGTTTACTTTCAAACTTTTGATTAACTTACACATGTTATTACAAAAATTCAGAAAACACAACACAATCCTGTGTTTGTAGTTGCTGATTCATCTGCCAAAAAATAATGAATAGATGCTGAAAAAAGTAGATGCATCAAAATCAATGACATTTTCTTATTTGTCAAATCAGATGTAATACAAAATTTTTTCTAACAATGTGGTACTATTACCAGATTTTCAATGATTACTAGGAGCCCTTGGTAAATTGCATTTATAATCTATAAATCATCTGATGTTATAAAACTCTTTTACAATGACATATAGTCTTTACTATTATTAGATTTTACAGTACGTATTAAACCTCTTGACCTTGATGCTAAGCAATTAATCCTACGACAATAATTTGAAATAAAACTAATTGGATTACCATTTAATATGATACAATGAGATTTATTAACCTTTCTTGAGTCTATTAATGCAAAAATATGTTTTATACCACATAATCTTCAATATTGTAATCATTTTTACATGTACATTAACTTTGAAAACCAAGATAATTATAACTCTATGATCAAATTTCAATACAAATTTAAATATAATATCTTACTTTGGGTCAATTCTGCTGCTCCTCACTGTAGAAGATATAACAACCTTAACTATAAAGCTAAAGATTATGTCTATCAAAGACCTTCAAACTCATATAGGTAATTATATGATTGTTTTAAACCTGTCACTTACAGACCTCCTCAGAAACCAATATGTATACAAATAATTATACTATAAACATATAATCAAACTAAAGTTAACGAAGTTCATACGCTGATACTTTGAAAACCACTCACTCCTAAGAATCCTAAGCATCAACAACAAATCTCAGATGTTTCTACAGCTTTAAACAATATTTTAAAATGTTTGACTAATATAGATAACAAGCTGATCACTCTTAATGATGAAATTATTACAGCAAAAAATGAAATTATTATTCTCTAAGAAAACCAAGAGGATATAGATTATCGCATAACTAAATTGAAAAAATGTAACAACATTGTTCATACTAAAGGAGTATATGACAGTAAAATAGAATTTGATGATTCTCCAGAATCACTACTCAAATTATCACGCGATCGATTTACTTCAAATCCTTCAACTAATACATCTTCTCTAAATAAAGTTATTAGATTAGAGAATCAATTTGTAGAATCCTAATCTGAAATTAAAAATATTGCAAATAATATTTAACAGATCCTTCAAATGCTTCTTTTTTCTTCTAAATAAGTATATAATTATCTAATAATAATATAGGATCATATCATATGAATTCTCATAATAATAATTTCTTTCAAATGATTCTTTCACAAATATTATCAATAACCTAAACCTCATTTTCTTTATAATATATAATATTAGAAACTATTCATCAGAATTTAAACTTCAAAATATTGACTCCTTTTTAATAACTTTAATATAAACATATTAGATTTAAGTGAAACTCATATTAAACTATTACAAGCTTATCATTTTAACAAAAACATTTATAACAAATCTTTTAAATATTATTTTCATTCTTTTAATCATCATCAAAACTGTCAAGGTGTCAAATTGATAGTTCGTAACAATCTGAATATATATATTTTTAATTAAACTTCATTTTTTGATTGTATTATTTACCTCAACTTTCAATTCAAAAACAAATTCAAACTTTGGGTTATTCAAGTGTATTTACCTGCTTCTTATTATGATAAAAAAAATTACTGATATCATTTTCAAGTTCAAAAAAAACTGATGAACATTTTAATAGATAGTTTACGTCATAATTTTTATATCATTTTAATGGGAAATTTTAACATAGATATAAATAAAAAATATAGATCCAAACTTCAAAAGTAGCTGTAAAATTTCCTTCATAATATCATTAACCTTAGTTTTATTTATACTCTCACCCTCTTTCAATCCATATATTTCCTTACATTCCGTTTCTTTTTCTCCTATGATTCAACTTTTCATATAGACTAAATTTTCATCTCTACCAACCTATCATATGATCTCACTTCATTTCACGTTTTAAATAACTTCTGTTATCTTTATTCAACTGATCACTACCCATTACTGATTACTCTTTATAAAAAAAATTTTTTTTCCAAACATTCTCAGCCTATCAAAAGCAACACAAAATCATAAAACAGTCCTTCCTTTATAATAAGACTACTTATCTTCATTGGGATCTTTTTTTAGATAAAGCTAACCTATTACTTAAACAAAATACTAAATTTAACGATATTTTAATTCAAAACCTTTGTATTTCTAACAATTTAATCAATGAAGCCTGAAAGTTTTTTGTTTAAACTGTTATGAAGTTAGCATCTAAATACATCTCAAAACAAACCATATCAGCTCATCACAATTCTCTTTACTTATATTTAAATTTCTCAATTCACAAACAAATCAACAAAATTTAAAAACTTTATTATTGATGCAAAATTTTTTCTCTATTTTCTTCTTTTTCCAATATTATTTCACAAAATTTTTTTCTATTTCATCCATAAACCACAATTTTATTCTCAAAACTGTAGCTGAATATCTTATTTTTTCTAGTTTATTAGATGGTCATTATGATCACAATTGCCTACTTCTAAACTTACATAAACTAAAGCATGATATTCTGAAACTATTACATGCAAAATAACTTATCATTAGTCAAAAAGAAAATAATGATCATATACATCAATTCATTCAAAAACGTGTAGATAATTTCAAAGATGCTCCTACAAAAATGATAGATTCCTTCTTAAAAAGAAACAAAAAGATTATTATACTAGACTGTATCTTGGTAAATCATAATACACTTAATCTACATTTAGCTTTAGATCTTAATGTTATCAAACTTTATACTGCACAATATTTTTAAACTGTCACTAGCTCTACAAATAAAAATGTCACAGATCTAAGTAATAATAATTTCTCTCTAAATTGACCTATTTGGAAAAGATACTATGATCCTATTGATGACATTTCTGAGAATGCTCATGGATCTTCCATTGATTAATAAATGGAACAATATTATTAAACACTTATCTGATCGGAAAGCTTCAAGTCCATCAAAGATTACCAATAAGCTATTAAAGAAGCTAAGTCCAAAATGCAAAAATTTTCTCTATAATATTATTTATGCATGTTTAATTAATAAATTTACTCTAATATAATGGAATTTAGTTACATATATTCAATTCTAAAACCTAAACTGTGGAATTGTTAAATTGACAATACCAGACCAATTATATTACTTAAAACAGCCAGAAAAGCTTTTGTCAAATTATTGAATCAACAATTACAAGATATATTTATCAAGAATAAAGTTCTTAAAGAACTCAACTTTACTGGTTTATCACATCATTCGACACTAGAACCTTTGCATATAGTTAATAATATTTTAAAATTCTACTGTCTAAAAAAGAAAATGCCAGAGTATTACAAATTAGACATTTACATACTATTTCAAGATATATCTAAAGCATATAAGGCCTTTGCAATAGAAAGGGAGGAAACTCAAAAAAAAATAAAAAATGAGTTAATAATAAATCTGAACAAATTATAGTATTTAGAACATTTTTGGTTTATAAACTAAAATTTTAATTTTTTTGGAGTTTCCTCCCTTTCTATTGCAAAGACCCATATGATCGAGTTAATATTTACATGTTAATGAAAACTCTACACAGATTAAAAATTCCAGATTCTTTTATAACGTTTATTACCAATTTATTTCTTAACAGAAAAAATAGTGTCTTTATCACATATGGTAATACTGACTTCTATGACTTTCTTGTTAGTATTGATCAAGAAGAGATCATTTCTTCACTTTTATGGATTATTTATTATAATTTCCTTCTCTCTCTTATACAAAATTCCAACCTAGGTTATACTTTAAATGTATCATGGTCTTCTAATATTAATAATATGGAAACAAAAACTATCATAACCTCTATTCCCAATTTAGCATATATAGATAACACAATTTGAATCACTGATATTTGCACTAAATTAAAAAACATTTTTGACATAGCACAGTCCTTTTTTGATCTTAATTTGATGCAAGCTAATTTGAAAAAATCCTTTATAGTAACTTCTGAAGCAACAACAAATGACATATTATTCCATAACACCTATTTGATTAATTCAATAATTATACTAACAAAAAAATCTAACAAATCAACCAGATATCTAGACGTTTGGATTTTAGCTCTTTATAACAAAAAGTTCATTAAATAACAATTAGAAAATGAGATCACTGATTTTATCTTGAAACTCAACACCAAGCCTATTATAGACAAATAACTTAAATATTTATGCAACTAAGTTCTTATTTCTTAGTTTAAATACTGATCTCAACTCATTATTTTTTCACAAAAAGAATATCTTGCCCTATTCTTTCACATCCGTACATTTATCAAACACAAACTCAAGTTCAACAAATACACCTCTAATAGTATACTATCTAACAAATTAGCATTTGGATTTAATGATTTAATATTTAATATATTACATTCTAAACTATAACATTTCACCTTAATCATCAATAGAGATGCCTCAAAATCACTATTTCCTTTAACCACTAAAATCCATCTTAAACAAGTCTAAAACTTTTTCTGATTACCTGATGATTCTATTACATATTGGCCATCACAATTAAAAATCTGAGACATGATAATTACCTTTATAATATGCTTACTCTGTATCTTCAAGCTCCTTTCTCAATGCAAAGAACTGTTTTCACTGCTTCTGACTTTTATATCCAAGAAGATACCAGAATACTTAACTCTATTATTTCATGAAAGAAGAAATGGATCCTCTCACTTAAAAGATGCAGAGCCTTATTCCTTAACTAATTTGTTATCTAAGAAGATTTTTTACTAGAATATTATGCACTCTCTCAAAGCTAATACTCCAAATAGAGAAGCTATTCTAAGATAGTTTCTTACCTTACAAAACATTATTCTTTTAAACCCTGTTTATTCAAACTGCCTTAAACCTGAATACTGTTTTGCCAACTTTATCCTGTAAGGTTATATCACTACTATTACTTCTAACAGTGAGAAAAAATCTTCTTGGATAGTCCTTTAGACTCTACTAGAACAGAACTATTATAACTTATCATATCCCGATCAAGAAATTATTAGAAAAGCTATAAGATCACGTTTTATCTCTAATAAAGTTGTCATATAATATTATGTTAATAACTCTGCTCTTAATCATGATCCTAGATCAATCTCAAAAAAACAAAATCTATTTACCCCATGTTCAGAATGCTCTTTTAATTCATTAATACTAATATTTAATTTTAACGTATTTGTTACTATTTGATCTTGTAGTAACGTAGTCAATGCTAATCTTCCACAAGTTATAGATATCACTTACTTTTCCTCTGTAATTGATAACAAACTGTACCTTTTCAAATGTAACATTTGGTCTGTTATTGATCAGGCAAAATAACACTATATGATAGTATGTTCACCTACTATTACGTTAAACAATCTCATTTTCAGTTTTCCTTCATTTATTACTATTTTTTATATATTATCAAATAATAGTGTTAGCTCATCTTTATTGGAATTTTATCATACTCTTCAAAATAAACAATCTCTTACATTTTACACAGATGGTTCTCACAAATTTATTTCTTCATTTCTTATATCATATTTAAGTTCTGCATTTTGTTTGATACATAACTCCTTAGACATAGCATTCTCAGCTGCTGTTCCTACTATCAGAGCTAATTCTACTAATGCTAAAATATTCACTCTCCTTTTAGTCCTTTTAATTAGCCCTTCATCTTCCTTAATCTCTATTCATACTAACAGTTTAGCTCTTATCCATACTTATAATTATATAGTTAGATCAAATGCAATACAATATTCTTCACTTATATTCAAAGTTTTTTTTACATTTTTTAATCTATTATTAAAGTTATTGAGAAATGACAAATTAATATTTCTTTTTTTAAAGTTGCTGCTCACCCTAATGATCTATATAATAACAAGGCTAACTATTTAGCAAAATCTTCTTTCTTCTCTCTCTCCTAATTTTATCCCTAAACCATATTCCTTTCATTAACTATATACCTATATTTAATAATATGCCTATATATTACCCTTTACGTTTATTTTTAAAAGATTATACCAATATTAAACATCTTTCTGATTATTATTATCTTAAATGAAATACTAAGTATCAACACCTATAAGTGAATTAGCTTTTAACCTTTCACTTCATTCAATCTGGATCAGCATCTATTACATCTTTTATTAAAACAAAAAACTGTAATAGAAAACTTAAATTTTTTCTTAAACAGTTCCTGACAGTTTAATTTATGAAAGCCACTCAACCTCAGTTATATTTACCTTTCTGAAAATGTTATCATTATAATAGCCACAATAAAAATTTCAACTATATCTGATTTTATCCTACTATTAGACAATATATGTGATTCCTAATCTCTGAATTAATAGCTCATTTAAAGCTACAATTACTTATTTATACCTCTAAATCTGTATTTGCAAATAATATCAATAATCTTTTAAACCCCTCACATCCAATATGATCACTACAAGCAAATCAATATGATTTCTCTTTTATTAAAGACAGTGATATTTATTATCTAATAAAATTTTATTATTAGTATCTACCCCTCCACTCCCAGATAAGATATTTTGATCACGTATATATAGATCATTTGCCTTTTATAGAATCATATATCAGTTGAAAGAAATAAATTAAAAAATTTTATTATTGAATGGTTTAAATATTTCAGTAAGAAAATTTAAAATATATTTTAAAATAAAATTGTATTATAAATAAATATTTTAAAATCTAAAATCGTATTCTAAAAATTAAAGTATTTTATAATAGTATTAGTATTCTTTCAGTTATACACTGATAATCATGTGAAATGTATTCCATGATGATCATGTTGTCACAGGAAGAAAGTTTTTCACGTCTACAAAAACTAGTTTTAGATCTTTATAATACATTCAATTTTTTTAACACTTTCACTGCAAAACCTTTTTCAAAAAAAAGTATCAATATTGTATTAGAGTAAATGAATCGTCAAACCTTTTTTTTAGCCCTAAGTTTAACAAGAAACTAATATATAAGTTACTAGCAAATAAGTATCAGGATTTCATAAATGCTTATGTATATAGTATTTTGGTTAAGACAGGAAGTGGTACTCCTAACTGTGTTAAAGTTTGTCGTGAATCTGCATAAGAATAGAATAAGATTAAATTTAAGAATGAAACAGAAATTGATGATATTATTAAAAATTACTTTGATACGCCATTTGATCTATATGATATACAAACTTTGAGACCAAGACGTCTTATACCTAAAGAAAATCCCATCTTAGCTTCTCCTATTATTCATCCAGTGGATCCTATATCAGAAATCTCTGTTAATACATCAGCTCAAAAAATAGTAGCAAATGAAATAGTAACAGCTAAGAAGAACTTTACTGAATTTGAACAAATCTATAATATTACAACTGATCCTCAATTTTGGTATGAAATGTATATAAAAATAGAGGATATCTGAGCTAAAATCAAATCTAACAAAGAGAGAATTACTAAGTTATAAAAGAATGCAAGTTATGCTTGAAAATGCAAAAAAAAAAAAAGAAAAATACTTATCAAAAATCAGAAAGTAATATAATATTATAGACCCAGTCGTCCTTTACTTCTTTTTAAGCATTTAAGTTTATATGACCATATCTATGATTCAATTGAGTTTGAGACAGCAGATGAAAAAAGAAGAAAAAAGTAGTTAAAATCTGGATAATCAAAAATCTGCGTAAGAATCTTAAAGAAAACTACAATGTTTACATAGCAAGAATAACATTAAACAATTACCTGTTACCTTAACAAGCCAATTTAATTGCTGCAAAGGCACATTATTATCTAGCGTGAGTTACAATAACTGGAGTTTTACACACAAAATCACAAGATCATCCTAACGAACACTATTGCCTTGCATCTGTTAAATGTGCAAAGAAATTTGCTTTACTATTTACTGATGCGAATGTTGTTATTTCTCAAGATGATAAAGCGAAGATTAGTCTAGGTATACCTGTAGTAGAATAGACATTTCAAATGTTATAATTGGTAAATAAATCTATGAGTGTAACGGATTATGATTTTCCTGCAAGGCTTAGATAAAGCTAATTCTATCAGTTTATCTTATAATAAAACTGAATGAAAAAAATGATGATCTATGAACAGGATAGCTTGCTATTTTTGTACGTCATTAGTGGTCCTTTGGTACATCATCACTTATGCATATGGAAAATCTAGAATGCCTCATCCAAGATTCCTAATATGATGATGTACTGAAGTTTAATGGAAAAATCTGATTGATCTGGGTAATATTAGTTGACAGAGGACTGGATGAAAACTCAAGGCATCTAAAAACATAAAAGTTTATTGTCAGCTCTTTAAAAAATTTAACCTGGATTACCTGAGCATACGAATGCATACCCTAGGACAATTCAAGTATAATCCTGTAGAAAAGGGAATGGCAATGCTATCTGATAAGTTAGCAGGTATTACGCTATTAATAAATCACTTTAGAGTACACTTAAATATGTAAGGCAAAGTGATAAATCTGAAATTAGCTCTTTAAAATTTCAAATATGTCAGAGAAGCACTTTGTGACATTTGGAATCACAATTTGATCTTTGAAAAACATGTAGATGCTAAGTATATCGAAGAGTTTAAAAATTTATTCAAAAATCTGCAGTTTGAGAGTACAGATAAAGAGAAAGCGAAAGAATTGAAAAAATAAGAAAAACGAAAGAAATAAAAGAAGGAAGAAACAACTGACTTAACTGAATGTTTTGTACCATGATCATGGATTGAAAACTATTACAATTTATGCCAGTATTCTCTCAACATCAAACGATGCACAAATATAAACTGCTGTGAGCCACTTCGTGCAAAAGAAGTCATAGAATTCCTTCAAGTAAATGATGGTTTTTTGCCTTTTATCATAAAAGTAAAAAATGAACATTATACAAATCCAGTACATCTTCTTGAGTATTATGATCGTTTAAAAGTTCCTAGATACAATTCACACAGTCTATTACTTGACAGAACAACTTATTCACATCTTTGCTACTTTGAATATAATAAATACTTTCCAACTCTCACTTTTTTGACAAATCACAAGTGAATAAAGCATTCTCATGAACAATCTAAAGGAAAATCTAAAAGTCAAATTAAGCAAAATTCTTTGACTATAAACGATTTTTCACTTCTTCCTTCACAACAAGGAGAAAAAATTCTTTTATTAAACGAAAGATCTTTAAGAAAATATGTTTTAGGTAACAAATAAATGTCTTTTATATGTATGCATGCGTAAATTCTAAATATATGTGTTCTAAATTTTGTGTTATAAATGTATATACTCTAAATGTATGTGTTTTAAATATGTGCATTTTAAATGTAATGTGTTCTAAATGTACAGATTATCTAAATGACGTGTGTTAATAAATTTG
>CAJVPP010001514.1:0-19502 GCA_910592005.1 Funneliformis mosseae | reverse complement strand
AAATCACGTGATTTTTCAATAGACCTGAGTCATTCAATGGTCTATTAACAAATTATGAATAGACCAAATGATCTAGATTAAAAGACCCTATGATAATTTGGTCTATTGGTCTTTGCATGACCAACACTGGGATGAGTATTATTCAAGTTATATTCCCATAGTTTGGGTTTTGGGATGGGATAGACAAAAGCGAGATTCTATCTGTTATGCATGTAGGAAAGTGTTAGACAGGCACAAGTGAAGATCCAAAAAATATGTTTCATTTTGGGGTCTAAATATTTTAACATCTCGTTTAAAATTTTAGAGAGATTGGGAGCTTTATCATTAGGTAAGGTCTGAAGGAGTCTGTTCCATTCGTCTTCACTGGATGGATCCATAAGGTGACTATAGATCTGAGAATCAATTGTGTCAATGGGCTTGTACTATTTTTTCCAGTTATTGGGTAATGAGACAAAGTGGTGTCTAGTACCTGTTATTTGTTGAAAGTGTCGGTTAGTTTCACGTTTGACATCCTCAGCTGAGGTAAGTAAACCAAGATCATCAGATAAGTTGTCAAGGCATCTGTCCAGAACAATTGTTTGTCTTTGTCTATTAAGAATAGAATCATACATCTTGGCTTGATTATCATGAAAATTATCACATCTGCATTGGAGAGCTGCTTTAATTTGTTTGGTTTTATGTTTGTCTTCTTCTAATTTGATCGCTATTAAATGGATTTTGAGTAGATCAGCAATGTTTTGTTTAATAGCAGTGAGGTCAGCAATTTGTAGGGTATTGATAAGCGTCTAATTTAAATTGTATTTCAATGTAATATCAAAAACTATGTTATATGCCTGGGGCCAGTTTGCTGATATGGAGTTAAGGCGAATGCATTTTTTTGTCGTACGTAAAAATTTTTGTAATAGAATCAATTATTTATAGAGATTCTTCAATAATCTTAGCCTGAGGTCACGGGAATGTTGGAATGAGTATCTGGACGGGATGCATTTTTCTGCTGCTTTTTCAATACATCCTTGTATTAGATCCTAAAAGAAGTTAAAGGCATGTTTTGAGTGTAATCTTTTAGAAGAGAGGTTGGATAGTTGACAGTTTCCGAGAAAACCATCCATTTTTTTACCAAATTGTGTCTAAGAGTTGTCATCCATGTCATCATAAAGGTAAATTTTCTTTTTTGGTCATGATTTGAAGAGGTAAGTTCAGCTATATTCACATTGATGGAGACTATCGAATGGTCAGAAATGTTAGGATCAACGTCAATGGTTTAGGTTTTGTTAAGGCCTGCAGCAATATGTGATGATATGTAAATATGATCGATTCTTGAAGGTTGATGATGTGCAATGTGAAAAAATGATGGGAATAGTTGATTGACGTTATCATGTAAAAATCAAAAGAATTGAAAAGTTGGAAGTCATCTAGTTGGGTGAAGAAATGATTAGCTTTTGACATATTATTAGAATGGTCTAGGATCACATTTAGGTCTCCTAGTAAAATGATTTCTATGTTAAGGTCTTTCGCTGATTTAATGATATTACATATATCTTTGTATGTTTGTTCTCAAAGGGCTGAATTTGAGCTTGAAATGTAGTAATTTATCAATCTGATGCAGAATTTATTACGAAATTAAAAATCGATAAAAATATAACGGCTATGTTGTCTGTAATGTTTGTAAATATGATCAGTAATATTTTTCTTAATAAGAAGGCCAACTCTGAAACCTGAACTCTGTGCTTGTTAATCAAAATTGAAAAAATGCGAGTATTGTGATGAAGTTGATTTTGAAAAAGATACAGTGTTGTTGGTTGATTTAAAGTTTATTTCTTGAAGACCTATTATATCTAAGTGATTAATATTGTAAGTATTGAGTAAATATTGTTATTTTTGTGGTTGAACGAAAGAGCGAATATTATGTATCGCAATGTTGAGCCGAGAAGATAATGTATTGTTGGTCAAAAATAAGTTAGAGTATTGTTAGTAGTTGTAATTTTTTTGCTTGATATCGGGTTACTGGGGCTAACCCATTTAAAATTCTGTGAATTATCAATCATTAAAAATATTTAGGAGTAGGGGGGATAAAGACACCGTCAACTGATTTTTCATAGCTAAAAGGGGGAGCAACTTCTTCAATAGCAGTAAAGGCATCTGGATTGATTTGAAGTTGTGTTTGTAAGATTTGTTGCATATTAGCAATGGCACGTTCTACATTATTGAGTTTGGTTATATTATTTTCAAGGTTGATTTTAAGGAGAGTGTTTTCATCTTTCAAAGTAATAAGTTCAGCTGATTGTTTGGTGATAATATTGTCTTTTGTATAGAGACCAGCTACATAAGTATGTTCTTCAGTTTTTATACTATCTTCGTTAAAAGATTTGTTAAGTAACTCTGCTTGGTGGAGAAGTAGGACGTTGATATTAAGGACTTTTTCAACTGTAGCAACTCGATTTGCAGTCAAATAGAGGTCTGACTCCATTTTAGCTAGTTGTTCAGAGATAGCTATCAGTTGATTAGAAATCTGAGCAAGTAATTCAGGTTGGAATAGTTGGTTTGGAATAACATACGACATACAAAATTCGTCTAATGTATCATCAGCCCAGCTATGTGATGCATGTATACTAGCATCAAGGGTTTGTTCTCCTTTATCATTGACAGGATGGATTGGATTGGTACGTTGCGGGTTTCAATCATCATTTAATAGTTTGGTCTTAGGAGATGTTGTCTGACTATTAGGCAGAGTGATAATATTGTTGGGTTTGGATTTATCAATGGTATTGTTAAGTTGTTAGCTCAGTTTAAGTTTTCTATATTTTGTTGTTTTTTAGGGTGAGTTAGTAGTCTGGACATAACGATAGGTGCTTTATAATTATGAAACTGTGCAGATTGGTATCGCTGATTTAAATGTTGAGTTTGTCAGTCTTGTGAGACTGAACGATTTTACGATAATTTTGCGATTGGTATCTTAGAACTTGATAAGTAAAGCAAAGTTTTGCATTAGGATCAGTTCAGATTAATCATTTCCTATCAAAAAAATAAGTTTCTCCATTTTTTGTTGCATTCATAGATTCTTTGGTTTTAAAATAGAAGATGGCGTATTGTAAATTTCTGTAGTTGACACGTGATTTGGAAATGACCTAGGCAATCGCTTCAATAGCATTACCAATAGAGATTAAATGGTGCCTATTTGTGTCGAGTGAAAGGTTAGTTAGTTTCAATGAAAATTCTGATTTTTTTCTAACGTCTTCAACTGACATAGTATATGAGTGGACTCTGACTAAATCTTTAAGGATAAAATAACTGTTAAGTTTATTCAGGGTAGTCATATCTGTGTCTTGTTCAAATGTGAGGGTAGCTTGCTGCCAAAGGTTTTTAGTGAACATGATGCAACGGGAAATCTTTTCAAAAAAGGAAAAGGTCAATCTAATATTTGATTCAGTAGTCAAGATCGGGATCTCAGTAAAACAGATTGATAACTTAGGGATGTACTTAGCTATTGGTTTGATTGTAAGGGTAAAAACGTGTTATTTTCTAAACATGAAAATTTAAGTGTAATTGCATTATTTGCTTCAACATGTGATGTAAAGTCAGTTCAGACGATTTTCTTTGTTGAGTCCTCAGGGTGAGTACGAATTGACGCACTAATAAAAGACAAGTAGTGTAATGCAAATAAATCACATGCTTCATTTTGTTTATCTCTATTGAATTTACTAGGGTAAAACTTATCTGCGACGCAGTAAGCGAAGTAAATTAAGGCTTCAGTTTCACGTTCTAAGTGGATTTTATTTTTTTTATTTTGTTTATTATTGAGGCTATTTTCAGAGACGTCAAAGGCTTGGTCTTCGTCAAGGGAGATATTGGTATTATTGTCAGAAGTTTCAGGGCCTTTTCTTTTGTCTAAAGTTTTGGGAAGCGAAGTTTCAACTTCTATGTCTGTAGGATTGTTGGAGTTGCTTCTAGAGACATTTGAAGTTTCCGTTTGTTTTGGTTGTTTAATATGTTGTTTCTTAGCTAGACGTTATTATTGTTGATTGTTCTCTATAAGAGAAAAATGAACTTGGTTAGGTTTGGAGTTGTTATTACAAGCGTTTTTTTTTTCAGTCATTTTTTGGTTTTGGTGATCGACAGAAAAAGTTTTTTTTTTTTTTTAGAAATTATTTTATCTATTTTAATTTTAATAAACAAATTTTAATTTTTAAATTGAATAAATATTTTTTAGATAAATTTGAATAATTTGAAAATAATATATATATTTTTCTTTTTATTAGTAAATTTATTTTTATATATTTTATTTTACTAATAAAACTAATATAATATATAAGAAAAAAAATTAGAATTTTGATAATATGATATAATTAGTCTTACATGATTAAAATTTATCTTCTAAAATAAAAAATTAAGATAACAATCATATAAAATAAATTCTAATCTTTTTAATCAATGTTGTTTATTTGTTTTTTTGACTACTATATAATAAAATAAAGGTTTTAAAATAAAAAAAACAATATCAAACAATTTTACAATTATGAAATAAGAGAATATACAATGAGACTGAAATTAATGGGATTATAAAAATACATCTTTTTACTATATATGATAATATAAAAAAATTAAAAAATACTAATATTATAATTAGAAAAAAAGATAGTAATTGTTTAAGAAAAATCACAAATAAGATTGTTGAAAAAATTAGAGGTTTTGTAAATCGTCTAAATGAAAAAAGTATAATTTAATGAAACTTTATTAAAAAATCTACAAAATTCTAGAAAAGATAAAACTATATCAAAACTTATAAAAATACGAAACTATATTAAAACTTTAGTAAAAAATTAATAAAACTATAATTTAGATATTTTGTTAAATTCAAAATAACTTTAGCCAAGTAACCTTAATTATTGGTAAATTTTTTAACTCTTTTAGATAAAGTATTTGAGAAATACTTTAATACAAATAAGAACTTTATCCAAAAAATTATACCAAAAGACCTTAAAATGTTCTATATGATAATTTTAAGATATTTAACTGCCTATAATTATAAAAATTACTTTCAAGAGTAATTCTAATACTTATTGCTACTTATAAGTAAAAATGTATTAAATAAATACAATAATATATTAATAATAATTGAAGTATGACTTTATTTTTAAAATAGAATGACTTCTAACTTTTCTGAAATATTGTAAAGTATTAATATAAAAAAATCTGATCAATATGTCTTATGTTAAAAGACAAAATAAAAATTTTTGTATAAGGTGAGTTTTGCTTAATAGGCAAAACAAGTTTATTTTATTTTTGTCAAATAATAAATGCCTAATTTTATGTTGAAATTCTTGAAAATTATATTCTAGAGATTGATAATATGCTTAATAATTGGTGACTTTAGTAAGATAATGATTTGAAGTATATGAGCTGTCTTGTTTAAGAATTTCTTCAAAATAATATTTTAAAGATTATAGACTGACCTTCAAATAGTTTAAACTTAAATCTGATAGAAACTATAGGCTATTATTAAGGGAAATATATAGTACTAAATGCCAAAAATCTTGTAAAATTAAAAAGATTTATGGCTAAAAAATAGGGTAATTCTGAATTCTGTTTTAATGAAATTTGTATGTTTAATAAAATAACATTGCAAATTGATTATTAAAAATAATAAAAAACAAATTTTTTTTTAAATTTTATTATTTTAATTAGCTTGTTTCTAGCTTTCAAATAAAAAAAATTTATAATATTTTATATTGCTAATACAAATTTAAAACTGGTTTTTATAATTTCAGTTTTTTTTGTTATACATTATATAAACTTATATAATATATTTATTACATATATTTACAAAATAAAAAAAAATAAACATAATAAAAAATTTAATAATATAGATATTATAATAATTTATCTTTTAAAATCTGATTTTATCAATAAGGTTTAAGTTGTTTATTAATATATTTTAAAATTGATAAAATGTTTAAATCTTTAGATTTGCTTATTTTTTATTAAAGTTTTAATATATTTTTATCATTTTTAATATATAGTTTTATTTTTTTTTTTGAATTTTTTAATGAGTTTTTAAAATTTTTACCTTTTATTATTTAAAAATTTACTATATTATCTAGCAAATTTAGTAAGATTAAATATTATATTAAGGTTTAATAATAATAAATTATAATGATTCTTATGATTAACAGATTGTTTTTAAAACTAAAAGATTAGTTAAGACTTAATTTAAGTATTAGAGACCAGTATTAAGGGATTAATACATTATCTTAATAAATATTATCTCTAATAATAGTATATTAAAAAAAAAAGTATAAAAAGTATAAAAAGTAAAAAGTGATAATTTTATGTATTGATATTTAGTTTGAACTCGGAATCATTAAGTTATACAGTTTGACTGATTTCAACTACAAAAACTAGTTTCATTAAATATTAATCAGTAAATATTATCTACTTCTACCAAGACATCTAACAAGTTTAACTTCTTTAATATAAAGGTAACTATATCAACAGAGATGTAATAAAATATAATGAAAATTTACTAATATAAATATTTTGGGTAATTATAATATTTTCATTCTAAACAAAGGAACGTGAAAAACAAACAAAAATGTATTATTTCCGCTATATAGTTAATTTATTAAGAATAATAGTTAAGCGAGTTATGATAAAAATACAATAAGCTAATGAAAAGAATCAATTAGAATAGTCCATAAATTCTTTCAGTTTCCGGATTTATATCAACATCATAAAAACAAGGTCGCTATATTTGTTTAAAATAGATCATTAAAATTGTTTCTTCAAGAAATAAAAAACATTAATAAACTTACTGTAGGCAATCCTGGCATAGTTTGCATTTCACCTAACAAAGGATATAAAAATCCTGCGCCAACAGATGCTCTTATATCACGTACAGGTACTATGAACCCTTTTGGTACGCCTTTAAGTGTTGGGTCGTGAGATAACGATAGATGTGTTTTCGCCATACATATTGGTAATTTGGCAAATCCCTACAATTTATATTTAATTATACCATTTTTTTTTTTTTTTTTAAAAAAAAATAAAATAAAAATAATCTTAAATAACATCCTTACTTGATTTGTAAAACGCTGGATTTTTTCTCTAGCTTCATCATTTAATTCGATTCCATCAGCTCCATACATTTCTTTGGCAATAATTTCAATTTTTTCCTCAATAGATTTATCTAAATCATATAAAAATTTAAAATCTCCTTTCACAATCTTGGCTGTGCTAGTAACCTTTACTATGGATTTTGCTAATTCCAATGCACCTTTACCACCGAATTCCCAATGCGATGAAGGTACAGCATCATCAGCTCCAGCTTCTATAGCTTTTTTACGTATTAATTCTAGTTCAGCTGAACTATCAGTTATAAATTGGTTTACCGCTACTATAATCGGTAATCCAAACTTTTTTGCATTTTGTATATGCTTGACAAGATTTTCACATCCTTTTTCTAACATTTCAAGATTTTCTTTTAGATAAATTTCAGGTAAAGGTTTACCAGGAGTAACCTAATCAATATCCAAGATTATTGATCGTTAAAAAAAAAAAGGAAAAAAAGGAGATACGTTTTCCTAAAGTAGTGTACTCACCTCAGGACCACCTCCATGCATTTTAAGGGCTCTAACGGTGGCAACAAGGACAACAGCATCAGGTGTTAATCCAGATACTCTACATTTGATATTAAAAAATTTTTCCATTCCAATATCAGCCCCAAACCCAGATTCAGTAACGACATATCCGCTTTCCTCTTCATCCTCTTCTGTTCCGGCTAATTTCAAAGCAATTTTATCTGCAAATATAGAACTATTACCATGCGCAATATTGGCGAAAGGACCAGCATGTACAAATACAGGGGTTCCTTCAAGAGTTTGCATGAGATTAGGTTTTATAGCATCTTTCATTAATACTGTTAATGCCCCCCCAATACCTAAATCATCTGCTGTTATAGATTCACTGCCTTCTCCCCGGTCAAAACTGCTGGCTACTACCATTCTACCTAATCGTTCTCTCATGTCTGCTAATGATGTACTTAAAGCTAAAATTGCCATACATTCGGATGCTACCGCTATATCAAATCCCGTTTCTCTTGTTTGACCTTTTTCTGTTGGATTTTGTCCTATTGTAATTTTACGTAAAAATCTATCGTTCGTGTCAATAACTCGTTGCCTAAATTTTCCATATTAAAAAAAAGCTCACTTTCGTTAACGCATTCATTACGACAAAACATCCACTTTGTAAGTCAAAATTAGACATAAACGAAAACAAACAAACCATGTGATTGTATCTGGATCAATATCTAATCTAACAAACTTTTTTATTTCTTTAGGTATTAAATCATCAGGATTTGTTTTATCAATACCAAGTTTTTGTAATCTTTTAAGCATAACTGGCGCAAAGCTACGAATTCCTTTTTTAGATGGACATAATCTATTAAGCAAAGCCTAATGTGTCAATAGATTTAGTAGAATTAGTGACTGAAAATAATTCATTCGATTTCCAACGATGAAATGTGATGTTAAAATTTACCTTATCAGACTGAGTTTTTTCATGAAACATCCGTGCGTCAATCGCAGCAGCTAAAATGTAAGTATAGTTATTAACGCGCAATCCATCAATACAATCACACGTAAAGTTATCCTTACCTAATAAGTTATTTGCAGCAACAACAGCATGTATATCACCAGTCAAGTGTAGATTAAATTCATCCATAGGTATAACTTGAGCGTAACCTCCACCCGCAGCTCCGCCTTTAATACCAAATGTTGGACCTTGTGATGGTTGTCTTACACATGCGAATGTAAGTTTTCCTAAATGAGCACCTAATGCCTGTGCTATTCCTATTGTTGTTGTTGATTTACCTTCTCCAAGTGGAGTAGGTGTAATTCTAAATAAAATTCATGTAATAATTTAATAAGATGTTTGAAAAAAAAAAAAAAAAACCATACAAATTATAAATGTAACATTTAAACATGCCCTGTAACTACAATGTATTTTCCATCCTTTTTTGTCTTCAATCTTTCAAGTACAGAAAGGTTGACTTTCGCTTTATATTGTCCATACAATTCGAACTATCGAGAAAAAAAAAAAGATTTTTAATATACAATATCTTGAAATTTAAAACAAGAATATCACTAAAAAAAAATTCGGTATATAACCTCATTTGGGGCTAATCCTAATTCTTCAGCCAAAGTTTTTATAGATTTAGGAATTTGAGCAGAAGCGACATCAATATCACTAGGAACAGGCGAAAGAGGTTTTAAAGAAAGTAAAGAAATTTTTTTTTCTCTACTTTCTTGCCAAAATCTTTTTGTACTTTCGAAAGTATTTTGCAATAACATTGCTACAGTCATTGGCCCTACGCCACCAGGTACTGGAGTAATATAAGATGCCACGGTTGATGCACTAGAAAATTCTACATCCCCTACCCATCTTATTCCAGATTTTTTGGTCGAATCTGTGAATTCGTGTAAATTAGATTAATAATATTCACCGTACATATATATTTCATGGATGAAAATTTATACTTGCCTTCAATCGCGTTTGTGCCGACATCGATAACAACGGCGCCTGGTTTTATCCAATCTCCTTTAATAAAGTCGGCTTTTCCAATAGCGACTACAAGTATATCTGCGGTTTTAACCTATAATGATACAAATTAAAAACTAATTCTCTTTAAAATCTGAAAAGAACGAAACAAATACTAACTAATTCAGGAAGATTTTTCGTCTTTGAATGACATAATGTGACTGTGGCATCACAACTTGATAAAAGTGCAAACACAGGAAATCCCTAATTTAAAAAATCGGTTTAATTGGAATGATGTCGCGTGTTTTAAGACAAAATTAGTCATTATGTGACTTACAACGATGTCACTACGACCAACCACAACAGCCTTTCTGCCACAAATCTCAATGCCTATGAACAAAATCAGCTTTAATTCTATTTTAATTAAAAAGTAAAATAAATATATTATTTCGCAATACCAGATCTTTTTAATAATTCAAGAATCCCCTTGGGTGTGCAAGGTGAAAATAAAGGTATACAATTTCTTTTAGCTAAATTTCCAATATTAATTGCATGAAATCTAAAAAAAAAAAAAAAAATGTTAAAATAAAGGTAAGATTTGGTTAAAATAGTATTTTGTCCAACTCGAGGAAAAAAATGATTCGACAAAAATTAAATTACCCGTCAACATCTTTTTTGGGGTTAATGGATTCAGTAATTATTTTTTCATTAATATGTGATGGCAATGGTAATTGAACTAAAATTCCATGAATTGTAGGATTATCATTTAATTCACGAATAGCTGTTAGAAGCTAGTTTCGATTTATACAAAGTCACGTGAGCATGAATTAATGACATGAAATTAAAGCATTCTCAAAATATCATATAAAAAAACCTCATCTTCTGTAATCGAATCGGCTTTCTTATATAGCGTTAATTCAATTCCCGCCTAGAAGGTAAATTGTAATAAATTTCACGATCCTTTGTGAATAGTCACACAAAAACATATCACGAGATACAAAGTAAAACTTACTTCCTTGGCGGCTCTTTCTTTTTGACGAATATAAACTTTAGAATCTTCTCTTTCGCCCACTTGAATGATAGCAAGATAGGGTTTAAAACTTGAATATTTTTGTTTCAATTCACAAATTTCTTGCTTAATTTGAACTTGAATATTCCTAAAATATTTCAATAATCAATTTAAATGATATAAAATAAAATAATAATAATAAAAACTGAAAATGGATTCGTTACTTTGCAATGGCTTTACCGTCAATTAATTTTGCCATGTTAATAGGAAGACAAAAGTTCAAATAATGACGTTTTGTAACGTTACAAAAGAAATTTTTAAATTTAGTTGTCTGTTTACAGTTTGAAGGAAATCTCAAATTCCTCAATATCATATTTTTAACCTTAAAATCGATCATCATTTTTATGATACACAAAAAAATAAAATAGATGTTGAGATAACCATTAAAGACCTTTTGTTTTTGATATATTCAATCGGTAATTAATGCAGATAACACAAAAAGAAAAATCTATATAAATTTGTAAAATTAAATAGGATTTTATTAATTTTTAATATTATAATAATGATCTATTTTAGAACTTTTGAGCTCTATGCTTGCAAAATCTTTCAATTTTAAAAGAAGGTCTTTAACTCTTGTGTAGATGATCAATTTGTATTTTAATTGTCCATAGCGGTATCATCTATGCTTGGATTATTTTTTTGCCATATAGCAAAAAAACCTTAGTAATTATTTTTTTTTAAAAAAAAGGATTCTGTGTAACATACACTTAACAAGAATTTATTAGTAAAATACAGTTACATGCATACCGTAACTCGGCTACTCTTTTTCAGTAAAGATAATACGTTTTGCGCAAGCCATCTTTCTAATTTCACTATTGTCTCGGTTGTTTCAAAAGAAAATTTTGAATTCATGGCATCTTTAAATACTTTGTTACCTCCGCCGCTTAAAGTGCCGTCAATCATTTGACCACTTAACGTCACTACGCGCGTACTATTAAATGTGATCCTATTCGATTGTTGTAGATTTTTGGCAACCAAAGTATATGTAACACACCTATAAAATGCTAGTCGTCTTTCGGCTTAATAAGATCAAAAAGACGGGGAACATTTTCAGGTGGTTGTATCGGGTGCATGTCCATGGTAGGCAGTCATTCGAAAGAATGAAATGACGCAACCCGTTTCTTTTAAGGTATTTCTATACAAGTTTGTCCAACTAAATCGTTTCTTTTTTAAGGTATATCTATAAAAGTTTGTCCAACTTCAATAGAATCAAACTAAAATGTTGTTCAATGCAGGACAGGCAGTTGAAATCGCGACATCGTATTTATCATCAATGACACCAAGGTTACCCAAACGATCCTAATTAAATAAATAAGATTTTCAGCGAACAAAATTATAGAACGCTCTGCTCCGATGTCCAATAGCTGCTAAGAATTTGTCCTCTAGACTGAAAAGAATTTAAGTCTTCTCGCCTCATCTTCTCTTTGTCAAGAATCGGCAAGACTAGACTGAAATGTTCTTGCTGACTAAGGTAATGCTAAAAGTGATAAAAGGTTTTTATGAGAATCTTAAATTAATTTATTAATTTAAATGTTAAATAATAACCTTTAAATCAGTGTCCAATTGTTGAATTAATAGTTTCATATCTCTATTTGATTCTTTTTAAATGAAATTCTTGTTCCTAAAGAAACATCAAAAAAAAAGCAATGATACCTTATAACAGCATCTTCTGCTTATTTAAGATCTTGTTTTATTGAATCAAATTTCTCTTTTAAAATGTTATACTCTGATTGATATCAATAAGTGATTGCCTTACATTGATTTTCTCTAATCAAGGTGCAAGTTCTCTGAATAAACTTCTGACTTTCTTTTATTAAAATTAAGTTCAGTTACAATATTAAAAAGATATTTACCAAATTAGATTTAAATAATCGATTTACATATCCTTTAAGCTTTTTCTGATTTTTTCAAGTTTAACTTTCTTGAACCTTAAAGATATTTCCAAGCTTCCATTTGATTATTCAAATCCTTTTAATAAATCATAGTGCTGTTTTCCTATAATAAAAAGCTTATTGTATTTCTCGAATATCTGTGCATCAAAGTAACATAAACAAATAAAACCTATTATAGAAATTGCTTTTGTCACTTTCTTCTTTTTAAAAATTGGTATGTTTCTTTCTTTCTTCATGTTAATATCTTCTTTCTCATAATTTACCAATTCTGCTATAATTTCATTTGTTTCGATTTCAAATTGCTTATTAAATAAGCACAATTATCATTAATAAAAGTTTATTTATTTGTAAATTATTATAATTATTTTAACTGAAATACATTAACAGTATCTCTGTATTTATTTTCAAGATCTTTGTTATCTGAACATGCTTTTCTTCTTCTTCTCTTAGTTGTTTTTTAATTTATTCTAAGAATTAATATATTTTCAGTATTAATCTTACACTTCAACAATTTTTTATTAATAAAGGGCAGACTTGTTTTAAAGTTAATATGCTTTACCTCTAAATCTTATTTCTTCTTTTCAATTATTTAATATGATTTAATTTTTCTAACTGTACTTCATCTAATGTTTTACCATTTCATTTGCTTCTTCAAGAGAGATTTTATATTTAAAAGTTCTGATAATGATTTCAATATATTCTAAGAGTCTATTTTCCTTTGTATTTCATCTGTGATATTAATTCAATTTCTTCCTAATCATTAATTTAAGCATAAATTTTGATGATGTTTATATATTAATTCATTACCTCATAATGAAATTCAAAATTAAACAAAAGAAATCTGCAAAATTAGAAAATCAGTTATAATCCAAATTGAACTTCCTTTTTTTCAAAAGACTTGTAACTTTAGTGTAATTACTTTGTTGCTTAATTATAAAATGCTTATAATATTGTAAAAAACTTGCCATGAGATAACCAATTAAAATTGTAGTAGAATCTTATAATTATTTAAACTAAGCTATAAAATTGTTAAATATCATGTAGGAGGGTTTCTAGGAAAATCAGGTTCTGAGAAATTTTTCACTTAAATTAAGAGCTTAATACATTTTAATCTAATAACATCAAAAACTAAAATGCAATAAAAATCTCAATTTTGTTAAAAAATTCCCAGAACCTGATTTTTCTAGCAATCAACCTATGTGATAAATTTTTAAAGTGTTTTTTTTTATCTTTTTCTTTTTTTTTTGAAAATTAAAACTTTTATTAGTTTTTTCTTTACCAACACCAGTCAAAAAATGGCCATTAGACTTAAATTCAATCAGGTTGAATATAGACCTAATGGTAATCTAATTTGCGTCAAATTAAGGTCTATAGTTTTAGCGTGATTAGGCTGCCAATAGTCCAATATTCAAACAGAATGTTCGACTAGCATTAGTAATATATTCAAAGTAAATTAATAAGTTATTCAACCTAATTTCATTATACTTTATACATACTATTATATATAGCAATAAAATCGTTTATATTATATTATTTAATTATAATAATTAATATACATATATATATATTATTTATTGTATATAATGAAACATTAATATTTGAATTAAATTCGAATAATAAAAAGTGGTTAATTACCATAATAATAATTTTCGTTTAATTCGGTTAATTTTCTTTTTCCTTTTTGGTCAGTCAAATAAGTTCCCTAATTTTAAACATGACATGATAATAGAAATTATTAGTTCTTAAATATAAAAATAATAAATTATTTGACTTACTTGAAACACAATCGTAGATGATTCACCCTCTTCATCAAAGTCCTCAAGTCGTATTTCGTCCATTAAAAAGTCTATTAGATAATTGTTACTACTATCATTAATATCAATTTTAGCATCAAAATTGTGGTCAATTTCATTAGTTTCATTTATCCAGTCTGTTTCATATAAAAATTTATTTTGACCGGTCGCCCATTTAGATATATTTTTAGGCGCTTTATTTGAAGTAAATATACCTCGTCGTTATAGATACATTCTTGTTATTTCTTCATATGCTGAAATTGTTCAGATGCGTGGTCTAACACGTCTCTAAGTAATGATTTTAACTATCAAAAATGCAAAGATAAAAAATGAAGTTAAATAAGTATTGTCTAAATAAATATATAATATATATTATAAAATAGTATTTATCTTTTTTGAGCGCCACAAATAATTATAGACATGTAGAAAATTTTTTTCTTTCTGCTGCCTTATTCAATATTCGTCTTCACTATCTGATTGTTCAGGCGAATGGCATTCATTTTTTTGTAAATTGATAAAGCTTTATTTTTGTCAAATTTTGAAACTTTTCATCATTCATGTCGAATAATTTAAATGCCATTTTTATTTGTCTATTTTTCTTCTGTCGAATATTATTCAGATTAATTATCAAACAACTGCATGTATAAAATAAATGAAACAAAAAGATTTTATTTAACTAAATAAATAATCACTTCAGAAAGTTGAGTATTCATATGTAACCTTTGATCGATCTTTTTTAATGCTCTGGTCTGTCATTTTCGCAATCGATCTCTTCTGTGTTTGTGAATAGCTTTGATCTAATTCAAAAGTTGTGTTACAGAAGGATTAAAAACTCCATCTATGAGCCTCTTTAATTCTGAAATCAGTTTTTCGTAAATGGTTGTCAATTGTTTAAAGAACGTCTTTTCATAATCCAATTGATATTTAGCTGGTATCTAACCTTTCATCAGATTTTTCATCTCAGTCTATAACGAAATATCATATGCATTATATAACAACTACAATTTGTCAAATCATAAGAAAATTCCTACTCTTGCTTCTTCAGCATTCGTTTCATTCAGTGATACTGATCTTTATCTATAATTGGTAGAGGAATATTTCTCAGAACTCAATATTAATGATAACGTGTTAATTCAGCCTTTAATTTATTACTCTCGATCATTAATTTATCATTTTCATTTTTAAATTTATTGTTAAACGTCTGAAGCATGTTGTTATCTTCTTCAAACTGTCAAACCTATCCTTTCAGGCCTTAATTCTTTTTATGAATTCAGCTTCTCTTTCTCATTGCTGTTGGATTTCATTTTGCAGCTAATTGTTTTCCTTTCTTAAATTCTCAATTTCTGAATTAACTGTTTAGATTATTTGATTCAATTTTTCAATTTTTATATTTAGAAGTATAGACAACGTGAAATTTGATGGTGATACTATATAGTTGATTTTTATAATTCACAATAAAATAGACTTATTTATTACCAGTTTGACATTCATCATAACTATCAATTGATCTTGGAACTCTAATATTAGGATATCTTTGTTTGGTTAATTCTTCAGTTTGACAGGTTGGCATGATTGTTGAATAAAAAGCTTACGCAGTTGTTAGACGTGCTTACGCAACTATTGGATGAACTGGCATAATTGTTAGACGTATTAGACGAACTGGTAAAGTTATTGTTAGGTGAAATGAAGCAAGTTGTTGATCTAGTGCCATTTATAGAGTATTTGGAATTTTTGACCTAGAATAATAGACACTCTTTAGTGGTTGAGATATATTGAATAATTTTTCTTTAAGAAAAATGTTATCATTGTAAGAAAATAGAAAAAAAAATTTGTGATAGGAAGAGTCAACTATCTTTTATTTATACTTTTTTATTTTGCTATTGATCAAACTTCAATCAATCAATCAATTAGTCAAGAAAATTAAACTTATATTTATTAATAAATCAATGAATTAGTCAAATTAATAAAATCAAACTTATATTCATCAATAAATCAATGAGTTAGTCAAATTAAAATTAAAGTTAAATAGTTTATATATATATATAATGTAAAATTTTATGTGGTGAATTCAATAAAATAACTTTCACTACTCCATTTATCATTTTTATTAAAAATGAAAGAAAACGTTCAGTCGCTAATATTTTAAAGGATATCCTAAGCTCTTTGAACCCAAATCCATCTTTTACAGAAGATGTTAAAATTACGACAAGAACACCAAGGTCAAAAGTTCAATGTCTTTGCAGCAAATGTAATGGAAAACTGGTCGATCTATACACAAAAAGGGTACATAAAATGAAAGCGAATGAGACATCGACATCTTCATCTATTAATATTTTACCAACTGAGACTCCAATGTCTCGATTATTAATTAAGCCATTTGATAAGAGATATTCGACACAATTAATAATCGACAAAAATAATGTGTTAGAACGACAAACTTTCACGTTTCTTTTACGTAAAAGGAAAAGAACAGCAATCTTTCAACATGTAATCACGCTAAGTGGAGATGATTTTAGAGGTAATTTCAATAATTCTGAAGATTCTGATAGTAATTCATTAACCGAAAATAATGAAAGAGATGTTAGAAATAATGCTGAATTTTTGAATAATTTTGAAGATTATTCTCATTCTGTGTTCAATTTACCAACCGTCTTAGAACTACTAAAATAAGACTGAACTGTATAGATTTAAATATGAATAATGAAGTTTAGGTTGAATTTCAAACTACCAGACATTGCAACTGAGACCCTAATAAAATTTATTAGAATTCTATTAGAAGAATGTGAAAGATCTGAATATGAATCATTTCCAAAATTCTTGTATCTGACAAGACAAACTTTAGGCCTAGTTGATCAATTTATATGTTTTGCAGCTTGTCAAAAATGTCACAAATTATATAAAAAGGATGATGTAGCTAACATTAAGAATCAAACGATTATAAAATGTAACCATGTAGAATTCTCTAATTTAGCTATAAAGTAATTCAAGCAATGTCAAACTCCTTTAGCAAAGCAGACTATTTTAAATAATAGCATATCATTCAAACCTGAATTAATTTATCCAGTTGCGAGTATTCAACAGCAACTTTCTAGTATATTTCTTAGACCGGGATTCAAAAAGTTATTACGACATTAAACTAATCATTTACAACAAGACAATATCTTATCAAATATTTACGATAGTCAGATATGGTGAAACTTCAAAGAATTGATTGATCAAGGATCAAACAATTTTTTTGACCAGAGAAAGCTGATAATCACCTTGGGTTGATCATTAATTTGAATTATTTCCAACTGTATGAAGGTACAATTTATAGTACAGGAGTGCTATATGCCGCAATATATAATTTGCCGCATAACATTCGATTTTGACCTGAAAATATGCTTGTACTTGGTATATTACTAGGGCTTAATGAGATTAGCCTGCACAAGATAAACCATTATCTTTTACCTATAGTTATAGAATTTGAGTCACTTTGGGAAGGAGTGACTCTAAATTACACACACGAATGTCCAAATGGTAAAAGTATCAGCGCTGCTTTGTGTGATATTCTTGCAATACGAAAGTTATGCGGACATATTTCTGCTCTTGTATTGTATTATCATTGTGAAAAAAAGGCAAATTATGTTAACAATCAACATAATTTCAGTGGTATAGCGGATATAGACAAATGGTTTATTACAAAAGATTTAACAACACATCAACAAAATGCTTCAAACTGGCGATGATGTAAAAGCAATGCTGAATAATCTCGATTTGTCAAAGAAAATTGTATAAGATAGTCTGAACTACTACGCCTGCCATATTTGATCTAATTAGATTTATTTTAGTAGATTCTATGCATTGCCTTTTTTAGGCATTGCTAAATGGATCATAAAAAGAATATGAATTGATGAAAATATACTAATACAAAATATCCTTCAATCAATCCAAAAGAAAATTAACAATCTTTAAGTACCAGCTGATTTGGGACGGATCTCTGATAAAATTCATGGCGGCAAAGGGTTTTCTAATTTTACAGCGAACTAATAGCGAAACTTTTTCTTGATATATGCCACTGTAGTACTATAGGATCACTTTCCACCCAAAGATCAAAAAATTCTTACTTATTTCGTCAGAGTGTGTAGAATTCTAGTCAAACGAATTGTAGAAGTCAATAAGATGGTTGAAGCCTATAATAGTTTAATAAAAATCATAAAATTAATTAAAGAGCATTATGGTGAAGGAAAAATAATGCTGAATCTTCATCTTTCATTACATTATGTGAATGCTTTTATGATTATTGTCTATTATATTCATTCTGATGCTTTTCGTTTAAATGAATGAATGGTGTATTAGATAATGTAATTAACTTTTTAATGTTTAATTTTCTGATTATTTACTATTTATTTTGCTTATTTTATTAGGATTATTGCCTAATAGTCAGTGCCAAATTGAACCTGAACTAATGTGCCAATTGATGGCTGAAGCAAAAGTAAATGATATTGTCAGTTCTAATTTAGAAGTAAAAGGGCTTGAATTACTCAATAATCGATCATCCATTAGGTCACTTTCTAATGCTGATGAATTTTCGACGGAAGAGATGTACTGATTTTTGATAAATTTGAAGAATATATTAGAATCGCTGGTTACTGGTTGCAAAAAATTTTCAGGGGAATTTTTACAACTATGATTTGAAAATGTTCGTCTTGAGGAGTCAATTCACAATTATCTTATTGAATATTATAGAGATACATATATAAATTTGATATTTAAAAAGCCATTTATGAATGATTCACCTGATTTGATAATAGTTAACATTAAGGTAAATCAATACAGAAGATGTTGAATCAGCACTGAGATTTTTGGATCTACTGCTTCGCCATGACATATTAAAAGTTCTTTTATTTTGGCTAAATTTATTAATCATAATAGGAGTGTTGATACTTATCCTGGCCAAGTTCAATATTTCTTTGAACACAACATTCGTATATCTTCTCAGAATTTAACACATAAACTGGCTTATGTTAGATGGTATAAAGCGGTTGGTTCATCTTCAGGATTGTAAATGTAACTTACACCTTGTAACTTACCAATGTAACTTACAGTAAGTTACCAGTAGGTAATATAAGTTACATTTTATTAATAGGCTGGCATTAACTTAACTTTGACCAAAATTAAGAAAATTAAAATTATATAATATATAAAACATATAAACGTTATTTATTTATTTATTTA
>CAJVPP010001513.1:0-19506 GCA_910592005.1 Funneliformis mosseae | reverse complement strand
TAATAATTGATCAAGATCAACTCCTCTATAAGAGTACTTTCTAAAAGTTCTCTTCTTTTTCAATTCGGCGGCAGCTGTAGCATCGTATTCGTCAGCCTAAAAGATGAAAAAAGATAATGGATTTGAAATTTTATAATCTTATTATATAATTGAATTAATAAATTTTTCTGAGAAAAGTTCATTTTTGTCCAGAATTTTGTTATTGTTCTTGATTCTATCGATTTCAATTTTTTTTTTTTTTTTTCCTTTTCATTAAGCCATCCATATTAAAACTTTCAACAAAAGATTCAATTACAACTCCAAATCTAAAAAAATATTGTCAAAACTTTACCATATTTCGCTTTTTTTGTTGTGAAAAAAATGATCCAAAAAAAAAATTTTGTTATATACATCATTCCTATATGTTACACCAATTATCACCAATCAAAGATGTTGAGTAAAAACGGGTGATTTTTTTTAGAAAAAAAATTAAGATCGAATTCAATTGCGAGTTTCCCTATATGTTACTTCGGAATTATAGTTTTTTGTTGAGATGATATAAAAATGCTAACATAATTTGAAAACTTATCCAACAAAAGATTTCAGGGAAATGCATATCGCGTAGTTATAAATAAAGCATTTTATTTATATAACAAAAAAAAAAAAAAAGATCCAAAATAATTTGAAAATTTGTCAAAAGTTTCAATTCTTCCCATTTTGTAAGTGATGATATCGTAGATATTAAAACAGATAACGAACCACCTCTACTATTTATCATGAGTGAGGTTGCTAGGGATATTATTCACGTAATTAATGCAGATCGTTAGTTAGTGAACATATAAAAAAAGTTTTAATTTAACACTAGCATGGCATTTTTTAAAACTACTCTGTCATTTTATATTTATTGGCGCAGCGTTATCGCGGATTTTAATAGAAACTTTATTTACATTATAATAATTTAAAAAAAAAAATCATGGAAACACTATTTAATACACATATATTTTATCTATTACATTAATAATAATTGCTACTACCGTAATTATTCGAGGACAATTGTACAACTCATACGACAAGACCAAAGATCAGAAAGCAATAAATAAAATCAACTTACGACGGTAGTGACTTGGTGAATCGAGAAGCCAGAACGATTATTGATCCGAAAGAGTAGTGCAGCAGAGAATTGATAGAATCTATCACACCTGGATGATAGATTTTGAAAATTTCAAAATCAGATCACACACATAGCGAAGGCAAAGATAAACTCCAAACTATTTGAAGGCCAAATCCAAATCAAAAGAAAAAAATTTTCTTCTGGTTAGACGCAATATAAAGGTTTGAAACTTTAAATGCGATTCTTATAAATCAAGATTATTGAAATATTAGAAGATCGTGCAAGAGGATGACAGGCCTTGTGACTAATTTATTGGTCTCGAGTACCTATACGATTGGTCCGTAAGGGAAGCATAGCTAATTCAATATTAAGAAGAAGCAGATCCCCTCACCAAGGTTACTGTCCGGCCTCCATACCTTCAGCTTGGTAGCGAAACTTGGCGCACTGCCAGTCAGCTTGTTATCAGCTAGTAATTAAACCCACTCCCAGCTATGCCCCAGCTCACTCTCTTTCCCATTACCTGTTATTTTATCTCCTTCTTCAGCCGTCCGTCTGTTATTTGATAAAAACAAAAAATATACATATATATTATTAATAAAATAACAAAAAAACAAAATATATACCACTTCCTTGCTGGTGTTTCTAAATAACATAATAAAATATTTAAACATTAATAAAGTTCGTCACTAAAACAGTATTTTTTTTTTTTTTAGTCTTGTCAATATGAGTTGTTTGTCATGGGAAGAAAAGAAGCTCGAAACTTTTGATACGTAATACGTATAAGTAGCTGATGTTTATGAAGATCATTTCTATATAAAGTTAGTTACTTGCATTTGATGTCGATCTACGGAAAATTTTAAACATAACGAAGCATTACAAAAAATTTTTTCTTGAAAAAATAATCTATCGTCCCATCAAATGGTTGATTGTATCACGCACCTATCGACATATTAAATGTATTATTAATATAAATATATATACATATATATAATTTTTTTTTTTTATTACTAATACAATATTACAATAATTAATACATCATATATATATATATATACAAATTGAAAATTAAAGGGAAAAAAAAAAAAAAAAGTGTTTTTATAGTAAATAAAAAGAATATTTGTACAAATTACTAAGCTAAAAATATAAAAATTACAAATAGATTATATAAAAAATTTACATATATAATTGTTTTAACTTAAAAACTATAATTTATATAATAATTTATGTTCATTGTTCTTTTTCTATCACGACTTGATTAAAATAACCCTCAACTTTATTAACTTTCATCGTTTTGTCATCAAAACTTGATTGCTTAATTATTTCATCATCATTCGCTTTGACGTTATAACTTGTTTCTGACTTAAATGGTTTTGGTGTGGATGGTGGAGATATCTGTCCTTTTGCAGTCCATCCACCATCTGTTTCTTCATCTACTGTAATACGATTAGGATCAATACCTACCAAATAAATACAATAAAAATTAGCGTATGAATACAAAGGTTTCAAACATTTGAATTTTAAGTTTACCTAGATAACAAAAATCACATATTTTTATAACATTTGTCATAATACTAAATCGTCTATTCTCGATTGTCTGTGATGATAATTCATCCAAAAATTTTTGAGGTAGTGATGAAAAATCAATTGATTTCTTTGTGAGACACTCGTTACAAACTAGAATGGATACCAGGATAAAGAAAGTGAGCTGACAAGTTCAAGAAATAAAAAAACCAGACATGTATTATATATCATTCAAGTATAACTTACCGATTTTCTTGCATTTCAAACATTCATTCTAATCGAAAGTATTTAAAACATTAAATGTCAATAATTTAAATTATAATCGTTTGAATTATTTCAAAAATATAGATTAGGATATATGTATTCTTATAACTTACTCTCCATCTGAATACAGTGAAATCAACTCTGCAATAGTCACAGCGTTTAGCTTCGATAGCATCACGTAGAGATTTGTTGATCTGATAAAAGGATAAATTATTTGTATAAAATTAATCTAATAAATAAATTCTGATATGGTAGTAACTCACCGAAAATAATGCTACGCTTGCTCGATTGTTTTCTAATATATTAAACATATTATCTTTATCCTTAATATCTTCATCTTTTTGTGGAGATTCAACAAGTGAAATTGTGCTCTTATTATTGACAAGGTTCCATACATGAATACCGGGTGCTATATCCTCATCTCTTAAAGCATCAGGAAACATTGTAAAAAAACAAGGGTCACATGCACGTGCCGACTGATCTTCTCGTTCACTTGAACCAGGAATAACAAATTTCTATATAAAAATTTAGCAAGATTAGATAAATTTCTAAAAATTATAGAACTATGTAGAATAAGAAATATACCCTTGTAGAACAAGCATGGCAAACAACTTTTCCACACACTCGACAGTGATGTTTTCTTCGAAATATCGTATAAAATTCTTCCGAGCAATTCATACAACGATCAGCTTCTGAATCTGGAATCCATACAGGCGCATGATAATTCTCCACAATTCTTTTTTTGTACGTATCCTTTCTTTCCAATCCCACATTATTATCTTAATGATAATAAAAAGAATTAATAATAATACATAGATTAAAGTAATGGTTATCAAATTACATACCAATTTTGAGTGTTCTTTTAGCGCTTAAATATTCTTCTTTAGCATCACGAATCGCGTTGATCCACGATTCTTTATCTTTCTGAGTATCTAAAAACACATACATAATTCAATCAGTTAAATAACAGATTATATTAGATAACATGCCGAATAAAGATATCTAACCTGCATAAAGTGTGAAGCTTTTTTGAGGGCTCATTATCAGAAATCCATTAACATCTTGTTAATGATAAATAAAAAACAAAATCAGTAAATTAAATATAATTTAAGTAGATAAATATAAAGTTAGGTTGATAATTTATTTACTTTGAGTATCAACAACTAAAACTGTTACATCCTCGAGATCGAACTTTCGATGAAACGTATAAGTATCATCCATTAAACTAGGAGTTGCGTAGATCAAAATATCTGAAAATAAGAAAAATTCGCGTTGCTGATGATTTCGACGACATATCTACGAAAAGAATTTCAATATTAACATCATACATATATAATATAAATAATATAAATAATACATCTAACGTATGTTTCGCTACCTTTTTGACGGTTCCTCTCTTAATAAAAGTACGACCAGGAACCAATAATACTTCATCAAATCCTGTCAATGATTTTTGAATATCTAACATAGTAATAAACATTTCATGTTGTCGAATAGTTTCATTGACAAAAGTGGCAACATTTTCAATAACTTGATAAGCTTTCTTTAAGTTAAGATAATCTGGATGAGTTTCCACTGTTTTCTTTAACAGATCCTCTAACAATAATTTGTATCTAGGTATCCGTTGTACTGGCATTATCAAATACGCTTGTAAGGTAAGACCTTTACACTGTCCTGTCTTGATAATATCCTATAGTAATGAATAAATAAAATTTAAAAAATTGTGCAAAAACTGAAAGAACTTAATTGACCGATGCATACCCTTAGAAAAGAGGAAAATGCTGGATTATCTCTTAATTGAACGTCAATTACGGAAAGAGCCGAATTGAAATTTTTAACATAAATCGAATACATCTTAAAGAAAGGTGCCTATTTTTTGATTTTAAATTATTGAATTAATATTACAGGAAATTAAATATATAATACATAATGAATAAATAATGAATATATATATATATATAAGCTTTACCATATTCAAGAAAATGTCTCCTAGGCAACCATCTTCAGGATTCCAAAATTTATCCTCAGAATCTTCAATTGGTTTATCATCAATGAGTATAGCAATTCTCTCTTCCAATCTTTTTAATAATTCTATGTTAATATTAATTAGATCAGAGAGATTTGCAAATATTTCATTGATTGACTTTTTGGTCAGTATCGGGTTGGCCGATTTCAGTGATTCGTTCAAAGGGCTTAGGAACAACTGTATTGAATTAATAAAAATAATTGTTTTTGATTAATGAAATTACATCTAAATTGTATAAAGATTAAAATATTTTCATACCCTTTGGACAAGCTGTAAACAATCAACATAATGACGCTCGGTAGTCAATATTTCCAAAGCGATATTAAAACGTTTTTGCATTAAAGTATTAAGGCTCATTCTCATGGATGCTCTTGAGGCTCTTTGAGCAAGTTGGGCATTAGCAGGTGATGATAATCTACTGGGACGTAAAGTAGCGCGCTGAACAGACGAACTTTCATTTGACGTATTAGAATAAAAGGAAGCGCGAATATTAGTAGTACTTTCCAATTCTTTTAGTTCATCATCATCATCATCATCATCATCATCATCATCGTCGTCGTCGTCGTCATCAACCAAAATTACGGGAGATGTAATTATATCAGATGAACCAGTATCGTTAGATAGAATTGGCATTGAAGCGCGTCTTTGAGAATCAATAATATACTGATTAGAACTATTTGGTGAAGTAAATTCGCTTGAGGAAGAAGGCATAGAATATCGTTGATAAGGTATACCAGTAGAAGATTGAGGAGCATTATTATAAAGTTGTTTATTAAGTTTATGATGATGATCATTTAAGATTGAAGGTGAATTGCTGAACATTGAGATTGTATCAGACATACTATCACGACTGTTCGTAATTATAGAATTGGAAGCAAATGAAGATGATAAAGAATGATATGAATCTGATAATGCATCATATTCGCTATAATATTGATTTGTAGATGAAGAAGAAACATTAGATATAGGTCTACTTGATAATGGTGTGGTTGGTAATTGAGGCGGCAATGGTAAATCATCAATTGAATTTTCGATCCCTGAAGTTTTATATATTTCAGGAGAAGAACTAACCACTTCTTTGTCTTTTTCAGTTTTAATATATATACTATTAGTCATTACTCTTCCATATTGTTGTTGATTACTACCACCTTGAATAATAACTGATAATCTCGATTTTGCAGTTCCCAAATTCTTTTCAAGTATAGCAGTTGGTTGAACATAAACACTTTCAGCCTCTGGAATTGAGGGAGGCTTATTAAATATCCAAGATTGACGCGCGTTGGATAATATTGTTCGTCGAACAAAGGGTGAAGCAGAAGAAGGAGAAGCGACATTATTGTTAATAATGTCGTTAATATAGTTTTGTTGTGACTCCTTTGAAACAGCTGTATTAACTGATAATGGAGACTTTGATTTAATAACATTATTGTTCGAGGAACTTTTTCGTCCAAATAATTCTTGTAATTGATTAGAATTGTTCATGATAGTAATGTTTTTTTTTTTTCGTTTATTTAATACAAATTAAAAAGAAGCTAATCCCTCATTATATTCGTTAATTCTTTTTATTGGTTTTTTTTCTTTTAAAAGAAAAAGGAAAAAGAAAAAAAAAAAAAAAAAAAATTCGAATGAACTTTAATTGCACTGATATTTAATAAATCAAAATTTCTACCAATGACGCTATATTTATGGATATTAATTGATAAAGCCAAGGGGGGGCCATTATAAACGATCGCTACCTTGCATGGTATATTGACATCATATCTGGAATTTATGAAACGTAATGTACGGATTTGGTAATTACTAATAATTTAAACCAGAGTAAACATATGATCCAAAATGTTCTGAGATTAAAACCCTTAATATATTTTTTCCCATTCTATTAATGGAAATGCACATGTTTTTATTTATAGTAGGACGTTTGTTACATGGTTTATTTATATTGTTTCATTGGAAACTTGCTCAGAATTTTCTTCTCGTGTTCGCACACGATTCAAGTTTTTGGTAAAATCTTCAATACCAATAAAATCTTGTGCTTTTTCAGCAAATTCTATAGCATTAATATACAAAGAAACGGCTAATTCATTATTTTCTCTTCTTTCATGTATTAACCCAAGATTATTAAGAATAACACCTGCGCATTCATCACAATCTCTGTTCCCATCACCGTTTTTAGCTATAGATAAACCTTTTTGTAGCCAACCCAAAGCTTCATCATATTTTCCCATAGCAAAAAAAATTTCTCCTATGTGACCATTAATTATAGCTTCCCAACATTTCAATTTCAAACTTTCTTTCTCTTGTATCATTTTTAATAAACTTAAATAAAGTGGCAAAGCGTAATCATATTTTCTTTGTTTTGCATATAATCCTGCAAGTAAATCTGTGATCGATATGAAATCTTTGTTAATTAATGAAGTACTCGCAAATATTGAGGTATTTTCTAATACTTCATCATCTTCATTTAATAATTCAATAACATTTCCTTGTAATAACCCAATTGCCCATACGAGATATTTTTCTGCGGTAATATAATCTTGAATTCTAATATATAAATCTCCCAATTTCTTTGCAATATCAATCACTTCGCTCAAATCTTCTTTTCCTTCCCTCGATGGATGTTGTTGTAATAATAATTCCAATATTTGTCTGTATTGCAAGATTGCATCTTCCAAATTTCCCCTCCACACATAATTATCCCCCAAGGATTTTAGAATATCAATAATAATTTGATCGTTTAGATCTAATTTATCTCGTTCAAGTATAATTTGTAATGCTTGTCTTAAATAAATTTCTGCTGTATGTGAATCAGGCGATATTTTTGTGCGTATAAAAGCTCCTCTTAGACAATCTCTCGCTGGACGTGACAATTTTGTAGGTGTTGGATATAGAAAATGTTCAATATAAAAATGATATCCTCTCCATGATAATAATCCAATTATCACGATGGATAGTAAACTTATAAATAAAAATGTTAAAAAACGAACAAATTCTCGTCCTGCATGCTTAAATGCTATTTGAAATGCTGTTTGTTGACGTTTTATTGGTGGATATGATGGTATATGTATAAGTCGTTGTTTCTGTCTAAGAAGTGATTGAAAAAATGTATTATGGTTAATCGTTAGAAATTTATTATTTTGAGTATATCTGAAAAATCGAAAACGGGATGCTGCTATTCCCTTCGTTACTGGTAAAGTGTGCGTTGCTTTAGAACGAAGAGATTTAGTTCGAAGTGAACTAAACTGTAGTTGAAAAGACAAACGTGATACAATTATATTATCATTGATGTGAACTTTAACGCAATTTCTAAATCCATTTTGAACTATTGGAGAGAATATCGACGAAAATCCAAAGCGACATTGTTGTAAAATCATATCTGAGTACAACCAGGAAAAAAAATAATTAAAAAAAAAAAAATAATTAATAAATCCGAGATTTAGAGATTTAGGTGTCCAATCATCATGCTGACGATCCATCCACGCAATTTCTTATCAACAAAATGAGTGCCAAAGAAGAGAGAAAAGAATTTAAGAAGAGTATGGATACGAAAACTAGTATAAAAAAAATGGATAACATGATAAGAATGGTTTGTAATGTTTATAATTCAAGGAAGGAAATGCCTTTACTATTAATATGATTATAATGAGCACTTTTCTTTTCTTTCTTTTTTGTCATTGTAGGTGAATGAGATAAGTGCTATTTTTAACACTATTTGTGATCATTTAAGCGAAACTTGGAAACCACATGAACAAGGAGGTAAATGAAAATCAAATATGTTCTTTGTGAAAAGAGTTGTAAAACTAATTTATCTTTCCTTTTGTATTCCATATGAAATATTGTTTATGAAATTATTTATAATTATAAAAATTGTAAGAACTTCATTTGATTCATTTGATTTATTATTTTTGCGTTGATTATTAACCAATCAAAAATTTAAAGTACAAGTAAGTAGAATGAACCTTAATCTACCAACATATGACCCAGACTTCATTGAAAAAATGAATGACAAGATAATGAATAAAATGGAAGAGTTTTCCCAACTACTCGAATCTTCTTTAGGTTTGTCATTAAACATCACTTATCATTATTATATTTTAAGAATATTAAACTGAATATGCTTTATATAGTTGATTTGGAATATGCTTATCAAGTTGAAGAGGCTTGGAATTCTAATCAGAGTAATCGAAATAAACCGTAAGTTCATCACTTTTAATTTATCTTATTTCCTTCGTTATTAATATATATTTTTTTATTTCTTACCTATTTAATAGGTACGTTAAATATGATCTTAACGATGATGAAAAAATCATTATAGATCTCAAAGAAAAAATGCAAAAAACAAGTCAACAAGTTACAAAGTAATTATATCTCTTAGAACGTTTAAATTCTTTAAATTCATATTTTATTAATTGCTTCTTACCTTGAAAGTACATTTTTTAAAGATTATGAAACTTATTTTAAAAAACAAAAGGATGATAAGCAGATCATCATTTCAGAATTAACTTTTCCCAAACGAACAAAAGCATATGATGCAAGGTACTTGTCTTTTCAAATTCATTTTTTCGAGCTTATTATTTTTTCTCTAAAATTTTTTTTTTTTAAAAAAAAAACTATTTTAGACAAATTGATATTACAATTGATAATTGGCTTGCTAAAGCAAAAAAAGGACCTTACAAAATAGAAATTGATAAAACCGATTTTGATACATTAAATCGAGTTTCAGCCTTTTCAGTATGTATTCCACTTTTCAATTTAGTAATGTGATTTTTGTGAACGTAGAGTTTTTTAAATTAATACATCTATATACATTTTTTTTAAAGGTATCAGTAAATAATTTCTTTAAGGTTTACATATCATTAAAATACAATGATATTGACGGGTCTTCTTTAACAATTTCGAGAATAGTATTTTTTGGATATCATGAAAAAGCAAGTTATTATTTCACAAAAATTCTTATGATAGATTCATTATTAACCTTTTTTTATTTCTGTTTTATAAAATTGTTATAATAGAAAACAATTCTAGAGTCATCAGATTCTTTGGAGTTTCAACGAATAACACAACTAGCAACCGCCAAATTAAATGAATTAGATCATACTGATCCGATACCAGATCTACTGGTAAGTTTCACCCGTTTTCTCAATTCCTATTCCATCAATTAATATCTTCTCTTTAGTGACCTATTCTTTATATTTCTTTTCATCTTAAAGGACTGGATATCAAGTTATCATGATTTGACTTCTAAACCTTGTAATATTTGTAACAAATTATTAAATTATGATTCATTTAAATATAAATATTTACCTCCTATCATTAGATTATTACAAATAATTGAAAATGAAAAAAATTATTTACCTTACCATTGGAAATGTTATAATAATTCAAAAAATAATTTATAGATTAGATATTTCGTGTAAAAATAATAAAAAATGCTTATTTTCAGCCACGTGTGACCATCATGAAAAGATTAAGATTTTCCAACTTTCTTTTTCAATTTCATCGTAAACCCAAATTTTCTTCCTTTTTTTATATTTCAAAACTGCCGTCTGAACCAAGTAGTCTAAAAGAATCCTTACAGGAAAGGCATAAGCCTTATTCGGTTAATAGAGGTGTAACTCCTACTAGTATAGGCGGTAGTAGCAAAAGTTCGCAACAGTTTTCATTAGGACAGCAAAAACAGCATGGCAAAGAAATGACGATCACTCTCACAGAACAAGAGTTAAATATATGCGACTTATTGAAACAAGTTACTGCCTATTTGAAGGAAACTAAACCCGAGTTACCCTCTATTGAACTGAGAATAGCTGGTGGTTGGGTTCGAGATAAAGTAATGAAATTATTTTTTTTTTTTAGTTTTATTTAATTTAATTTATATTATTTATTTATTTGTTTTTGAAATCAAAATGACATTAGTTACTTGGATTCGAATGTAATGATTTAGATGTTGCGATAAATCATTTGACAGGATTAAATTTTGCAAATTATGTTAAAGAATTTGTTGATAAAGAACATAAATCTATTCCAGTAAAAATTCATTTAATAGAATCAAACCCTGAAAAATCTAAACATTTAGACACTGCTACTACAAACCTTTTTGGTTTGGATATAGATTTTGTTAATTTGAGAAAAGAAGTCTATGATGCGGCTAGTAGAATTCCCGTTTCTATTGTAAGTGTTGACTAAACATCCTTGCATTGTTTCTTATCCCACATGGAAGTTAAACCAATATTCATCTTTCTAAAAAGGACTTTGGTACACCCGAAGAAGATGCTTATCGTAGAGATATAACAATAAACGCGTTATTTTATAATATACACACATATGAGGTGGAAGATTTCACAAATAAGGTAGATTTATATTTTTATATTTTTTTTTAAAATTTAACGCGAAACCTAAGAATTTTTTTTTTTTTTTTTTTTTTTTGGAAAGGGCAAGTCAGATTTGAAAGAAGGATTAATTCGCACGCCACTTCCCGCTTATGAAACATTTAAAGATGATCCACTTCGAGTATTGAGATGTATAAGATTCGCAAGCAGATTTCAATTTGAGATTGTTGAAGATGTGAAAGATGCCATTATAAAAAATGATAGTATCAAAGTAAGAACGTATAAACGTAATCAGTGGCAGCAAATTATTTGTACGTGATCGCATATTAACAATTTAATAATCCAATAGACAGCACTAAATGAGAAAATAAGTCGGGAAAGAATTGGATTAGAGGTTGATAAAATGATCAAAGGTTTAAGTTCATTTTATTATTTATGGTATATTCTTGTGTGTTTGATTTAAAATCTTAATTTAATGGCATATATTTTAGGACATGATCCCATTGGCGCCTTTGATTTGATTCTTAATTTAGGACTTTATGATATAGTGTTCTCATCACCTCCACAAGAAACCATCGTATCCGGAAAATTTGAAGATTCAAAAATTTGTTTAAATACAGCAAAAATTCTTAAATGGTATGTATTATATCATCCAAACCTAATACTGAATAATAAATTAACTCATTGTTCTTGTGATTTTCTTAGGTTGTTTTCTGATGAAAGTAAAAGTTATGAGTTCCATCCTAAGTTTCGTCAATTAAATGAAGATGAAAAGCGAAAACTATATTTGGCAGCCTGTACATTACCTTATAAAGATATGATATATACAGAAAAGAAAAAGAGGCATCCGGCTTGCCGTTTTGTAATCCGCGAAGGGTTAAGGGTGTGAATTCAATTTTTTTTTGTTTTATTTATTTTATGAATAAGTGTAAGTCTAATCGGAATTCTGATATAGTTTTCGAATGAGGATGTTGATAAAGTAACAAGCCTTTTCTCAAATGTCTATTCTGTGAAGAACGCAGTTGCACAGAATTATGAAGCCCCAGCAAATAGAGTTGCACTCGGTAATTTATATATTCATTGTATTTAGAAAGTATCGTAAAAAAAAATAATAATAATAATTCTTAAAGGTTATTTATTAAATTAAACTATAGGATTATTGATACGTGAACTTGGATCTGGATGGTTAACTAATTTAATCTTTGCTTTGTCCAATGAGTTGATATCGAAATTTGACAATATGGACCAAGTTAAAGAAATTAGTGACAAATATACAAAGTTAATTGAAAGAGTACAAGAATTAAAATTGGAAAACGTTTTTAATGAAAAACCTATCCTAAACGTAAGTATCGGTTTTGTTTGTATTTATAATTAACAAAAGTTCTTATTAATTTTTTTTTTTTTAAAAAAAAAATAAATAAATGAATAACAGGGTAAAGATATTCAGAATTTATTGAAAATTAAACAAAGTCCGGAGGTTAAAATAATATTGAATTCAGTCATGGAATGGCAATTAGAATTCTCAAGTAAAAGTGAAGAAGAATGTAGGGAATTTATTAAAACTAAATATGGAAAAAGATAACTAATTTGATAGTTTAATAATTGTTAAATTAATAAAAAAAAAAAAGCAAAATCCTTTCTTAATTATCATTTTCTTCTTGTTACTAAAGTAAACCCATCATCATCAATAATGGGTCTATTTGATAATTTTGATGGAGTTGTTGAATTATTTATATCCATCTTCTCATCCTCTTCCATCGTCGAGCTTTCTCCATTTTGTAAACTTTCTTCATCATCATTACTGCTATCATCCTCATCATCCTCATCATCATCCTTGTTTTTTGCTTTCTTTGAAGATGGAAAATTGTGTTTGGTAGATTTTTGTTTAGATTCTAATAAATCTACTGTTATGTAATTTCCTTGACTACATTCATTATACATTTTAATTAGGTCTTGAGATATCTAACGTAAATAAAGATTAGTCTTTTGAAGTTTTGAAGTAATAAGAGGAAATATATATATATATAGTACTTGATATGCTGAATCATCTTCTAATAAAGTGTTAAATTCATCTGACATGATCTGATTCAGAATAGTTTCTAAATCATCAACATCGGTACCCTTACCGTCTAAATTTCCAAAAAAAATTTGAAATTTTCATTAAAATCAAATAAAAAAGGGGGAACGTATATATTAAAAAAATCAGAAAAATTTACTTTTATCAAAATATTCCGCGATAACATTGATTAACCAATCTCTTTTATCTTCCGAATCGTGTCCACCCCATTGCATATCCACAGCCAACTTTAATGCTGTCCATTCAGTTTTAAATAATATTGAAATTCCTCGAATAAAATTTTCTCGGTTCATTGAAGACGAAGATAACTCTTTTTAAATAAAATGAATCAATCAACCAATCAATTTCGTGGCTTAAAAAAAAAATCCGTCGATCCGATAAACTTTATGGATAATCTATTGCACAACGATGAACTGTTGTACTTCGAGTATTTCGAAGTTGAAAATTAAACAAATAACTTTAAATCATTAAAAGTAAAAAAACCGGAATTTGGCTCCTTTTCGGCACAACCCGATAAACTGAACTAATTTTGATTTTTTATTAATGTTTTAATAGAATTGTGCCCCTTTGGATTTTCTTGTGATAGATCGGCTAAAACTTTCCGGTGTTTAATTTTACGCGTGAAAGTTAGGATGTTGATTTCAAATATAGGCAATGATAAATAATTTCTATTTAATTAGATTTAAAGGAGGAATCTGGTATAAATAGAAATATTAATTCAACTATAAAAAATATATATGTGATAACTATAAATATTTTCGGCGCCAGTTAATAATATATAAATCTTTTTATTTATAAGTAATTTTATAAATTATAATAAAGTATTAATATACAGGGAGGTGAAGTAAATATTTAATAATTCTTTATTTTAAAAGTTTATTTATATTTATTTGTTACTTTAGCAGAAATAATTGCATAAATTCGAAAAGGCATTGAATTAATAAGGTTTGATATATCTCTTTGGGAATCAACTCCCATACTTCAATAACCATTTTTTCCAAATCTTGGATGTTAAATGGTCCGGGTTTACGTTTTCAAAGTCCAGATTCAATAATTGAATGAAGGATATCTTGTGCGATTTTTGCTGTATGCACTGGTGCATTGTCTTCTTGGAAAACAAGCTTTTTTAAACCTTTCGTGATTGTTCTTTAAGGGTTGGCACAGTATAAGTTCATGATAGGTTTTATCAGTAACAAAACCAATTAATTGAATAATGGGTCTGAGTGAGTCCAAACCATGAAAAACAGCTTCAAAGCATTCATTTGGGACTGTGTTATACGGTCAAGGCAATATAATCTTCATTAAATTCTTCATCAGATTTCGCCAAACTCAAATCCCAACCTGAAGTTTGAAACTGAGAAAAGGTAGATTCATCTGACCAAACTACTTTTCTTTAATCAGTCATTGTCCAATTTTTATGCTATTCTGCAAAAGCAAGTTTTTTTGACTTTATTGTAAAAGAAATCAATAGTTTTAGACAAGACATATATAATTGAATACCTTTTATCCTTCATGCTTTTTGAATGGTTCGCTCAGATACTTTCTTACCTTTATTTATTTGAAAAAAAGCTAATAACTTCTTTTAAATTATGATGCCTAGAATCTTTATTATTAAGAACAGCTTTTTCGCAGTCATTATTTGGGGATTAACCTGATTGTTTATTAATTATTTTTTTAAAACTCAAGAAACTGTTGCCTAACACTTAGCAATTTTTGCAGTTTTTTCTTGCATAATAAAAAGTTTTTGACATATAAAAATTGCATCTCTTTGCTCTTTGTAAGACCCATTTTTTGCAACAATTCTGAAAAATTTTAAAAATTTAATTAAACTTTGCGAAAAAATTATAAATAAATTTAGATTATTATATTTACCTTTAAATAGTAATAATAACAAAGACATTAATATAACTGAATTATCTGTTAACCCTTCAAACAAAAGATTAAAAAATCAAAGAGCTAATAAATAATATTATTAAAAAGCTAAAACCATTAAGAAAATAAAAAATTTTTATTTTACTTAATAATAGAAAATTAATGCAAAATATATTAATATAATAGAAAAAAATCTCCTTCTGTTAAATATCATAATCATTATTATACTTAAATTTTAAATATTTTTTTGTAAAAGATTTTAAATAATATGAATATATTAAAAAAAAGATTATATAAACCTTTCTAAAAATATTGTAAAATAAAATTATAATACATTTTTTTTTCACTTAAGCTTTTCTTTATTTGTTTTTTCAAAAGTAATAAAAATCAACAAATAAACATGATAATTAATAATTAATAATCTTATATACAGTCAACCCTTTCTAAATGCATCCCCTCAGGAACATAGTGAAGATTTTAAAAAATGTGCATTTAAAGAGGGTATGCATTTAAAGAAAAATTTTCTATATGAATTCTATATACTTAAAACTGAATGAGAGTGTGTATTTAGAGAGAAAATATATAGTGTATGCATTTAGAGAGGGTTAATTGTATCTGTTATCATTTATCATATAACTCTTTAAAAATATAATCTAATATAATTAATAATAATTTATATATTAATACATATCCTAAAAATAGAAGAATTAACATTATTTATACAAATATAATTTTGGATATAATTTAAAAAAAAATTTTATATAATATTATCTAATTAAAAAATCATATTTTCACACCTATTATAGATAATATCATGCTTAATAATAATAAATAAATAAACTAGACTTTCTTATTAAACTATTTTTTTAATATCTAATTTTATTAATATTAATTAAAAATTTTATAATAGAAATATAAACATCTTTATTTAAATTTAATAATAGAAAATTTTTATTAAATATTACAAATAAAGTGTTAAACTTCATCTAAAATTTTTTTCAATTTATTAGTGAATAAATTTCTATTTTATAAAATAATAATTCTTTTATTTATAAACTCAAAATTACTTCTAATATTATACATTAATATGTAAAAAAAAACATTTTTACTATAGTATTATCAAATTTGTTGATGATAAATATAGAGAAAAATATAGTTTATTTTATAATATCATTATATTATTTAATAAATTATAAAATAACATTAAGTATTTTTATATTTCAGTAGATAAATTTAAGTTTTATAATAAATAAATCACTGGATTTTAAAGAATTTTTAATAAAATTCACTTGTTAAAATATTTAAACTTTAAAAAATATATATATTATTTTTATATTTAAATTAAATCATCTTTATTTTTAAATTTGATATAAGATTTATTTATAATCAAAAATTTTATATAATAAATATACACTTAATAGATATTTTTAACAGATTTATAATTTATTAAAAAGTGCAAATATTTATATTATAAAAATTTAATTTTAATAATAAAAACATCTTTTACCTTAAAATTTAAAGATATTCAATTTCAATATATAAAAAAAAGATAATAATCTTCTGATACATTTAATTTAATTTTTATTTATAATAATAATAGTGATTTTTTAACTATATTTTAATGCTAATTAATTTTGATGATGTCAAAATTAATTATATTAATTTGATATTTAAAAGATTTGCTATTAAAATTAAATGATAAATATAGTAAATCTTATAATCTATAATATGATTTAAATAGCTTACTTTCCATTTATTATAAATTATTAATAAAATAATTACGTCTGTCAAAATATATTTTAATTAATAATTTATCAATTTACACTAAAGTATACTTTTAATATTAATACTTATAAATTATAAAAATTGAAAATCATTAAAATATACTTAGTAAAACTAAATTTACAGATACTTTATTAATATATATGAGTTTTTATCCTATTATTATAAAATCTTTGCATTAAATAAATTAAAAATAATAGTAACTTTACTGATCACATTCTTGTGATTATTTGCATTATTATTATTTAAACACTTATTTGATAATTAAATATAAAATTAATTTATTCTTTACAATTAAATTTTAAATTTTATAAAATGAATATATGCTTATAAAAAATGATGTTAACAATTTTTATATTAATAATATTTAAATAATAATATTATTAGAGCTTTAAATCAAATTAGATTAATCTGTTTTCTTAACCTAACCTAATCTGATAAAATTAATAAAATTATATTATAGTTAAGAAATAAAATTATTTAATCTAATTTGGTTTAATTTTCAAACAGTCATTAGAGTCTCAAAAAAGTTTTTTTCTTAAATTAGTAATTTATAATACTCAAAAAAAAGTGATTTTTTTAGTTTTTTTAATTTTTTTTTTATTTTTAATATTTTTTTTCAATTGTATATTTTTTTTAATTTTTAATTTTTTTTAATTATTTTTTTATTTTATTTTTTTTATTTTTTCTTTTTCTTCTAATCAATCTTTTAATTTTTTAATTTTAATTTTATTTATATAAATATTTTTTAATATTATTTAATGAATAAATAACAAAAAATTTTCTTTTTAGATTAGGTTAGGTTAAATCAGGTAAAACTAACTTAACAGTTAACTAATCAAAATAGGATCTAGTAAAAAATCTATATTTTTAAATATATATAAAGGAAGTTAAATAGGTTTATAAACATTATAACTAATATTATTGTATTTTTTAATCTATAAAATAATAAAGTTTAAATTTATTAAATTAAAAAAATAAATAAATTAATTATAAATTCTTAATAAGACTAAATATAAACATCTTAAGTATTTAATATTAGAAATAAAAAATTTATTATCAAACTTCTTTTAAATATGTTTAAATATTATAAATAAAATAAATAAATATATTTTCAAATAAATTGTCTATAATAAATTAATCAGATAAAATTTTCATTTATATATTTTTAATTTTAGTCTATTAATTTCTGAAAAAAATAAAAAAAAATTACTTTAGACTTGTATTTATGAAAATTAAATTGTAGATAATTAGTATAGTCAGATAAGTTTACTTATACAATTTAGAACTTCAAGTTTTAAGTAGATATAATATAAACCTTTTAAAAAATTTTATAAAAATTGCATTGTAACTATAATTCAAAAGAGCTTTAATTATATATTTTAGAGATAGTTTTCTTAAATCAGTATAGATTTTTTAGTTTTTTTACTTGATTATATAACTAAAATAATTTTAGTTAATTATATGATTTTTATAATTAAATTTCATATGAAAAGTTCAAATTTTTCCTTTAAGAAAATAATAATATACCTATTTATATTACAAAAGTTACAAATTTCTTTATTGAATCCTCAAATGTTAAGTTATTTTTTAATTAGCTAAAGCTTCAATATTAATTCTATAAAAATTATTTGATTATATATTAAAATTAAAATTTATTAAGATAATTTACATCTATTAAGCATTATATACTTAGAGTAATAATTAAAGAGAAATAAAATATAATACCTATAAATTATTACTATAATGATCAAATTTATATTATATTAAGTTTAGGCTATTATTATTATAAATAGAAATCTAACAAAATATTAACTTATAATTTAATAAAATAAAAAATAATTAAAGTTATATGTTAGTTATTTTATAATAAAATTTTTTAAATTAGTCAATATTTTTTATATTTATTATAGCTAATAATTATTTTTTTTACTAATTAAGATATTTCTTTTAATAATAAATCATATTCAAATTTATTAAAACTATACTTAATTTAATTTATTATAATAATATTAATATAAATCTTTAACCTAATATTATTCTTAGCAATTATATTAAAAAAAAAAAAACTATTCTATTAAGTTTAATAATTTACTAATGATTTTTTATATAAATAAAAAAAGTTTAATCAAATATAATCTAATTTTTTAGATTAATTTTAAACTTTAATAGTTTTTATTTTTTGTAATTATATTCTTAATAAAATAAGAACTATATCAAAGATTTTTAATATTATTTTTAATTTTATTCTTTTTAATTTAAATAATATATTAATTAATAATGAATTTAGATTAGAAACTTAAAATAGCTATTTAATATTAATATAATAAAATATATAATAGTTTTTTATTTCTTTTTAAATCAACTTATTTTAAAAGAATTGTCAAAAAAGTTTAAATAAAAATATGAATTAATAATATAATATTATATTAAAGCAGATAATTATAATGAATTTAACTATATAGGTAGATTGCTAGGAAAATCAGGTTTCAGGAATTTTTTAGCAAAATTGAGATTTTTATTGCATTTTATTTTTTGATGTAATTAGATT
>CAJVPP010001512.1:0-19524 GCA_910592005.1 Funneliformis mosseae | reverse complement strand
AAATAAATGTTTTTAAAATTGCTTAAAAATTTACCTGTTGATGATTTTTCTTTTCTATACTTGATGTTGAAAAGTGCTGCAATACCATTCCTTTTGTTTTAGATATCGCATAAATTGAGGCACATGCTGAGCAAGTACATGCATATATGGAGTAATATCTGTACACAGATACATACCTTCTTGTTGAATAATACTATTTAAATTACCAATCGTAAGACGACAAAAATCACGAATTCATTGCTTTGCATCAATTTCGAATTGGTCAATTTCTTCATTTATTATAAATTTTTAACGCATTGTTTTATAAAGACGATAAAATTCACGCCATAGATGCTCAATATTTTGTCCTCTTATAGCTTGTTGTCCTTCAAAAAGATGTTTAACCTGAAAATCTTTTAATATCTTTTTCTTATTGGGACCCATAAGTGATGTCTATTCCCATTTTCCATTTTTTGTAATAGGAGGGTAAAATTCAAAATGAATATGCAATCTTTTCATTTCTGCAAGTATTAATGTTTGTGTATTATTTGCAAAATCTTTTTGTTTGACAAGCTCATAAAATAAACATTGAAAAAGTACATCTGAAATTCGCAACATAAGATGTAATTCATCTGTAATCCAATTACTTTGATCTATTTCTTGAAAAAGCATCATATTTTTATATCCTATAATAAATTTAATTATTAATTTACTATATTAAATAAAATTTATATTATAATTAAATACATACCACACATATTTTTTGAGTTTAACCATACTTTATCCATATTATATCTTTCATCTTTATGACAATTACAATAGAGGCAAAAGTAATTAGATGTTGCAGCATTGATTCCCATAACTAATGCTACAAATTTCCAATCACCCAAAAAAAATAATTCAACTGGCCAAATTGTATTATTTGAATCTTTATATCTATTAGTTTTTAATTTTTCAAGTTCGTGTGAAAATTTGATTGATACAATAGATAAAAAATCATAAGATTCTTTCCCTATATATAAACAAATACTTTGTATAACAAATATTAATGTATGTTAATAAATTATGTTCTGTAATACTTGTATAGTAATACATGATAAAATTAAAAAATTAATAATATATGATACCTATATTGATGAGCGGGATTCAAAACAGCTTCTTCTTCATTAAGAATACACATAATAAGCATCACATGCTTTTGCTTTCTTCCTACATTTCTTCCATCTCCACTTAATTTTATATTAATTTTATTACCAACTTTTAAAACAGGAGATGTTAAAGTTGTTAATAGGAACTATAATATCTAATATAGATATAATAGACCGATAAGCATCACTGCCTACATCACCATCATTAAGTTCTATTTTACTACTCATATCTTATTGATTCTCATCATCATCATCAAAATTAACATTATAAATATTAAATAATTTGATTGGAATAAGGGCATTCATTATATTTGTAATTTCATTTCGGCGTTTTTCAATTATATATTCTCTTATTAAATTTGGAATTGCTTTGGCTAGCCTGCGATAACTATCACGTGAAATTAATGTTTCATCACAGGCACGGATGATTGAATCTAAATGTTGTGTAAAATCAGTTATATTATTAGAATAAAAATGTAATTCTACAATTTCCCCATTAATTTTAAGAACTATAGCTTCAATTGTTACTATAATTTCTTCAGATGGTGAGGTAAATTTATTATTTTTGAGAATTGTTAAAGTTTGTGCTGCAATTTCCTTTCTAACCATAGTAATACGTTTATTTTTTTGTGATTGTGATTTAAATTCAGTAAAACATCATTTGCGATTAATAGATATAGTAAATTGTTGTGTAATATTTTCACGTATTTGTTGTAAAAAATTTATATTTAGACTAAAAAGTATTGTATCAGCAACTCGTGAATTGGGCTTATTACATATTTCCTATTATAAAGATTATTAATTATAATAAATATTGTATACAATTTAATTTATAAACTTACTTTTAAAAATAAAGAATCTGCTACCTCAGCTGATGACAAGCTATATCTTGACTTTATTTGATCATTTTCATCTGTCCATTCAATAATATATTTAATTGCAATTTTACGCGAAAATTGATATTGTGTTTTATATAAAACTGTTAGTCCACTTAATGTTGTTTCTACTTGATAATTATTCAGAACTTTATAATTTATTCCCTTTTCTTTTCTAGTGTAAATTACTTTTGTAGGATATTGTCCAAGAGATATAATTTTATATGATTGGGAATAATTTTTACCACCAAACTTTCTAATAGCATGAATATATGGATTGGAAGGATAATTATAATAAAAAGTATGTTGTGTATTTTCATCATTAACTAGAATAAGCTCTTCGTTTAAAATTTCGTGAAAGTAATCACAAGTTATTAGAGTTTGAAACTGTAATAGATTATTTGGAACTTTACTCTCACTTAATGGATTTTGAAACATAATAAACTGTATCAAAGTTTATTTTTATTAGAATATTATATAAATAGCTTTAAACAAGTACAATTTAAAATATTTTAAACAACTATAAAAATTTTAACTTATTACTTTGTCAAATTTGTTAAATTCTTCACTTCTTTTTAATTCACTTTTCTTTTTAGAGTATACTCAAAATGTAAACAAATTTGAGCTTAAGAATATGATTGGAGTATGATTAACTTTAGAAAGAGATTTGTCAAAATAGGAGAAGATATAATTAATGATGGGGGCGTGTTGCAATTATTTTGACGCGTTTGTTACAGGATAATCACATGTGTAATAATACAATTTTTTAAAAGTCACATCAGATGATCTTATGAAAAGAGCTGCATATGTGAACTTTTAAATAATAATAACGATCATTTCCAAATTTTATGTTGATCATTTTTAAAACAAAATTTTAGATTTTTTGACATATTATACGAATAAATGAGAACGACTATAAAAATTTAACCAAATAAAGTTCATATATCATAATAATATGAATCAAAAATTTCATTTTTTGGTTAGTGAAATCCTGTAAGATATTATTAATTAATAGCTTATCTTCTATATCTTTTAAGATACTAATTATAGAGATATAAATAAAAATTATATTTGTTTTACTGAAAGCTTTCTGTCAAGTTACATTTAATTAAATTGAATTATAGCATGTCAACATAATTAAAAATGTAAAATTTACTATATTAATACTATTTTTAATTTAAACAAGGTATATTTATTTATAATATTTAATATAAATAAGTTCAAACAAATAAAATATATATATTATATAATTATTATATAAAATTTATTTTATACTAGATAATAACTATAATCTTACTTGTATATTATCTTCAATAATTGTAATTAATATATTGTAAATCATTTTAATTAGGTATTTTACAAAATCAGATTAGATCAGATTTTATCTAAATCTGATTTGATCTGATTTTATTTTTTAGAATTTAAATTTGATTTAAATCTGATAGATTTGTTAAAATCCAGATCTGATTTGAATTTGATAAAATTAAATCTAAAATCTGAATTTAATAGATTAGTTAAATCCAAATCTAATCTAATCTAGATCTAAAAAGATTGATTAAAAAAATAATTTTTTAATTCTAAATAAGATCTAAAAATATTAGCTCTAAAAAAGTTTCAAAAATTCATTATTTTTAATAAAAGGATCTCAGCTTAATAGATCTACTTTTATAACTGATTCTAATATAATATTAAAATACTAATAATTAGAAACTATATTTAAAATAAATCTTCACCTATTTTTATAAATTACTTATTAATAATTAATTACTTAACCTAATATTACTAATAATCTTATTTTAATAAACATTTATAATTTATATAAAAAAATAAATATCTTCATAATAAAAAAGAATTATTTTTTCTTTTATATTTTATAAATAAAAAAAATAATATACAATTTTATTTTATTATTTGTCTATTAATATTTATAAAATATTTATTTATATTACTGATTACTAATATATATTATTATTTTAAAACAAATCATAAGATTCTTTATAATTAAATTAAATAACAAAATATAATAAGTAAAACTACTAGACTATTATAATATTATATTATCTTATTTTTTATATACTTATCAAAGATATTAGAAAAAAAGTACTGGCTAGTTTATTAAAATAAATATTAGTATTATAATTTTAATAAGATGTTAAAAATATGGATTTAAATTAATACTTACTTCTTAAATTATAATAATAAAAATTTACATATTGGACTTTGTCTTTTCATATATATGAATAAATTATATTAATAATGATCAGTTCAATTAAAGTTTTACTATACATTTTTTCATAAAGATACCTGTAATTGTGTGATCTATATAATCTTTAAATAATATTCTACTTTTATAGGATTAGAACTAGTTAAACCAAATAACTGAATAAATTAACTGATTAATTTATTATTGATTATTCAAATTAAAAATATATCTCTTCACTAAAATCCTATTCTTTAATTATTTTTTGCATTAATGAATCATTAACAATTAAATTTTGTAAAGACATATCAAAAAAGTTAAAAAGATAAGAAAACTTTAAAAAAAACATCATTTAATAATAAAATCTTCATTTATTTATTAGAAATTTTTTTCTTTTTAATTTTTAATCTTTAAATTTTAAACATTTTTTTAATATTATAAGTATCGAAACCTATGATTTACAAATGTATGACATTTTATGAATTCAATAGCAACTATACCTTTCTAAACTGTTTCTACTACTTGTATTCAAAAGGATTTGTTTTACAAATTAATTTTTATCTATCTAATAATCTTTTTTTCAATAAGTTAAGTTATTCTAAGACATTTGATTATTCCAAAATATCATATTTTCATTATCTTCTATTTTTATTATTTCAGCATCATCATATTCCTAAATTCTTTATTTTCTGATTTATCTTTAAGATTTTATTATATAGTTATATTATTTTTCAAATCATTTATTTCAGTTCAGTGGAATTTCCCTTTAATTATTCTTTTTTTATCTTCATTTTCTGTTATTCTTCATATATTTTACTTATTATTTTCAATTTATCTTCATATTGTATTTATCATTTTTCTCTTTCTTCATCTTCCATATATTTATTATTATTAGACCTTCTATTTAATTATTTTATTGTTATCTATAGAATCCAAATCTTTCAGAGTTTCCATTTTCTTATTTTCATAATTCTTCAATATCAGTAACGTTATGTTTTCCTTAGAGTTAGCTATTATTATCTTTAATTCTATTTATTCTTCTTATTCTATTTATTATATTTTAGATTATCATCATTTTCTTTTTTCCATTTCTTTTATCTTTTGAATTAATTGCTATTTTCTTCTTTCATCAGATCTTCTATTCAATTATTTTATCATCATATATTTCTTAACTTTCTGTAATAAAATATTAGTTAAACATGTATTTCAACATAGTTGTTAGCCAATTTATATTCAAGTAATCATTCAATATACTTTTGTATTCACTATTAAATACAAATGTTCATTTATATTAAAGAAACAAATATTTATAATTTCATTATTAAAGTATTAGAAATAAAAGATCTACATTTTATATAGAGAATTCTATTTTATTTAAATAAAATTAATGTAAATCACTTTTGATTTCCTATTTCTGCAAATCTTAAATTTCTTAATTATTTATATATTTTCTGTAGTTTCTTACTTTTCCATCTAATATTTCTGTAATTTCTTAAATTTCCTTTCTTCTTATAATGTCATTTATGATATCATATTTCCTTTTTAAGATTTCTTTTGTTTTTTTTATTTGAAAGTTGTCTAACATTCGATAAATAATCTTATTCTTTTTTCTTCAATAAATAATTTATCCTTTAACTAATAGTTTATTCGTATTTTGTATTTTAGTTTTTAGTTAAATTTTTATCCATTAATATTTTATTTAGTCAAATGTTTCTTTTAATTTTCTATTAAATATCACATAATATTAGTTCTATGAATTTTTGACTTTATAATATACATATTATTTATAATTATAACTTATTTTTAATTAAATATTTTAATATACTACTTTTTTCACTTTTTTAACACATTTTAATTTTTTTTTATTATTATTATTCATAATATAAGAATGTTATTTAAGGGATATTTGATCTAATAGAAAATTAAATACTCTAGTTCTTCTAATATTTAACTAATTGTGTTATCACTGATATCAATTCTTTTGAGCATTATAAAGTTACTTGCAAGATTTAAATTAATTTATTTCTTTTTATCAAGTTCACAATTCAAAACTAAATCATTTGCAGTAGTTTGATTATAAAATAACAGTTCTTCTATTCATTATTAAATCACATTTAGTTATTAAATGATAGATATCTCTAGTATACATGTAAAATAAATATGCTATTTCTGCAATCTATAACATTTAACTCTACTTTATTTTGGGTCTATTAATCTTGAGTAATTATATTATAAATCATAAGGTTTACTCAAACTTCTAGTATTTAGTAAGAATGGAACTTTTTTGATGCTTTCTAAATTAAAATTTTTAATAAAAGATCAACTAATACAGCATTTTAATTATGTATTTTAAGCTTATTATATAATTTCTTAAACTTATTAATACACTTAAACTTATCACAAAAATAAATTTTAGAATTTTTGTTTGATATTAGTAAACTGAAAGTGTCAATAAATAATCATATGAAGCTAATTTTGAAGCATCTCTGAAAATATATTAATCAAATAAGAAATAGAATAATTATATTTTGTATTTTATAATAATTTTAGTTTATTTAAATCTCTATCTATAATCATTTTCTTAAAAACTATTAAGTTATTCTTAATCTTAAATTTAATGTAATGTTAATATTCTCACAATAGTAAAAATTGTTAAATTAATTAATGTATAATTTTTTCAACAGGATAGATATCATTATATACAAAATAAAAAGGAATAAGTTCTTTCAATTATATATTGTGAATAGCTTTAGAATAGAATAAATCATAATTTTGTAATATAATAATCAATGAATAATCTATTAGTTCTATTAGAACTTTAGCAATAAAGTTTTGTAGAAAATAAGCTAGAATATAATTATATAAACTGATCAATTAGTTATTTTAAATCAGACATTTCATTTTTTTGATTAGTATCATATTAATATTTAAATCTTTAAGTTCTATTAAAATAAACTGATAAATTAGTGATATCATATAATAAAATAAAATATACATTTTGTCTTTAAAGCCTATTATCATATTTTTATGTAATACAGTAATATCACATAATCAATAACATTATGCATGTTAATTTAACTAAAAAGCTTTAGAATCTTATTAAGTATCAATAGCTAATTATTCAATGATTATTTCATCTTTTATTTTAAATCTACTTTTCTTTTCTTAAATAATCTTATTCAATTCTTGATAATTAATTTACAAAGTAGACTATTTGAAATACAATTTCAAATATGTGAAAAATTTGATATTTCAAAGAAACAAAAATTGGAAAAATATATATAATATATTATTAATAAATAATTTGAAAATCTGATCTATAAAAAAGATTCTATCATATTGTTGTTTTTAGTTCTTTTATTTATATATTTATAAACAATTTTAAATATAAGCAGAAGGCTTTTATTAAGTAAAAATAAAGTAACAATGACAGAATATTTATTAATATTATCAAATTGATTAGTATTACCTTAATATTAGCATTTTACACTTTTATTTAATTATTATTTTAAACTCTTTATATGCTAAATACTAAATCTAATTAATTAAAACTATGCATATTATGATTAAATTATAAAAAATACTAATAAATCAGAAATTAAATAAAAATAATAAAATGAAATTACAAATGTGAAATTATAAAGTTAAAATAGTAAAATTAAAATTATTGAGAAGGTGTAAAAAAGAGAATTTTAAAAAAAATGTAAATCAAAAAAATATCATAAGGGTTAGCATAAATATTAAACTATTTAAAGATTTGCAGCTTGATATATATAAAAAATAATAATTAAGCCAGCCTGACATCTTAATTATTTTATTATATTAATACCTTAACAATCTAACACCTTGACAGCCTGACATCCTGATCATCAAAAGAACTAATTATAAATATTAAAAGCAATTTTATATGAAATTATGAAAATTTTGCTAGAATTACATAATAATATTATTACTTTTTTTAGAAGTAATATTTGAAAGAGTGTTTCTTTGAAGTTAAATATTTATTTATTAAATATGTCATAATATCTTGTTAATTCAAAAATTTCTCTTGATAGTCCAAAATGTCATAGAATTACCACTAATAAAACTCAAAAATCTATGCTATCTACTTTATATTACCTTATTTTTTATCAATACTTAATTGCATAAATACTTTAATCTGATTTTAAAATTTTCATTATTGAATATCAAGATAGCAGAAATAATTTCAGGTTTTTATTTCATTTCTTAGTAGAGAATTGAAAATATGAGCAGTCATTTATAATTAATAAAAGCAAGTATCTTTAGCATTATCAGCTTTTATTATAATTATAATTATTATTAAAAGTAAGTATTATGACAAATCTAAAATTAAATAACATTTTTCGTTTAACATCTTATTATTTGAAGTGATTTCTAAATATGCATTAGCTAAAATAATCTTAATAACATTAAATATTATTTAAAGAATAATTACCTTAAAATTTTATTGAAGGACAAAATAAGTTTCTTCTTTTACTGTAAGTTTTTCAAGTTAATCAGATATATGAAGTAAGACTTTTAGTTTAATTCTTTATAAATTTTATATTATTATATTACCTGCTATAATATATAAAAAAAACTTATTTTCAAACTTTTTTTTTTACAAAAAATAAATGACTTTAGTAAATTCATATTACTGATTATATAATTTACTATATAAATCTTATAACTTGATTAAATGAGGCCTTTGCAATAGAAAGGAAGGAAACTCAAAAAAAAATAAAAAATGAGTTAATAATAAATCTGAACAAATTATAGTATTTAAAACATTTTTGGCTTATAAACTAAAATTTTAATTTTTTTGGAGTTTCCTCCCTTTCTATTGCAAAGACCCCAAATAATTAAATAAAAAAATTATTTTTTTTGAAAAGGTAACATGAATTCAAACACAAGGCATACTACACATTTGCATATTTTACATTATGCCAAATGCTATTTTTACTACATTAATTTATTACAGTTAGTATTTAACTTAAATTGCAATATTTAAACTAATTCATTACGTTGTTAAGTCTAAATACTATATTATTAGGATAATAAAACTTATTTGCTAATAGAAAGTTTAAGTTATAAACTATGAAAGAAATAAACACGAATTTATTTAAGTTGAAGGGTTAGATCATCTTTATTAATAATTTATATTTAAGGAAATAGATATTGGAAAAGATATAGTTTTTATATTATTAAGGTTATACTTTATTAATTGTATGATAAAAACTTGTTCCTTTATCAAGGTGATAATACAGAATATTTATATAAATACAATTATAAGAAAAAGATAGAAAATAAATATAACTATGAAAATAAATATAATGAATATAATAATGATATTATAATAATTAAAATAAATATTACAATGATTATTGTGATAGCAGTAAAATTTAGTGAAATAATGATCACAATTTTCATGGTAATATTAGTGATATTAGTTAGCATAGTCATTTAGTGATACATACAAATTATTACTAATAAGAGTATATGAAAATCAGTATAATACGATTCACTAGACCAGTATAATATAATTATATAGATCAGTAAAAATTTTGTGAAATTTGACATTACGTACTGTACTGATCTTATAATAATTAAGCCCTATTATAGAACTAGTGTTCTGAAAGGATTGGATTAAACCTGGATTATTTAACTTGACTCGTATTTAAAATCTGAATTGAGTTTATTATTATTTAATATGAGTCCTAAATTCAACCTGATCTATCAGGTTAGGCTCATACTTTTGCTTAACCTAGATTAACTCCAGGTTGATCCAGGTTTAATCAATATTTTGATGATCTTAGATATAAAATGTTTATGTTATATGATTTTTAATTTCTAACTTTATTTATGATTTGTGTATGAAAATGAGCGAGGCTGAGAAAATAATTCTTGGAAAGCGCCCTTTTCTAAGAAGTGAACTTTTACTAGAAAACTTTTTGAAGAAAAAGAACTTTCACAAGAATATAAAAATGCAAGAACTCATCGAGTGGTTAAGTGCTTAAACTGCCCGTAAGTATTTTAGAAAAAAAATAAAAATTTGCTTAAATATTCATAAGCATTTTTATAAAAAAATTAATTATAAATCTAATCTCTTAAAATTTTAAGGATAAAATATAATTTTACAAGATTGGTGATTCTAATACAACAAATCTTTAGTGTTATTTAAAATGTAATTATTTAGAGAAAACCTAAAAAAGCAAAGAATTTAATGGTTGAAACCTAAAGCATATTCGATGAATTTGTAAACTATACAACAATTCTATCTAAGGTATATTAATAAATAATACATAAAATAAAAAGATATGAATATTAAAAATAATTTTTTTTTAAGTTTACACAAAAAGGTTTTTGCAAGTTTATTATTAAATAGATGATCGATGATGATCAACCATTTATAACATTAAAAAATAAATATTTTCGAAAGATAATAAAAATATTAAATTTAGATACACTAGTCCTATTAACAGATATAATAAAAAATGATATATTAGAAAGTTTTAAAGTGAAACAAAAAAAAATGAGTAAATTGTTTTAGATAATTTAATATATGTACAGTATAAATTTTTTTTTTAAAAATTTTTTTTTTATTTTATTAAACAATTTATCTATTTAATAGAGTACATCTGAGAGAATTTCTTTTGCAATTAATTCATGGACATCAATGAATAGTTATTCCTTTTTAGCTATAATAATACACTAGAATACTAAAGATTAGAAGCTTCAGGATAAATTGCTAGATATTATAGATCTTTCTGGTTCTCATTCAGGTGAAAATCTTTGTAATACTTTTGTAAAAAGTTGTCATGAGTTTGGAATTTTAGAAAAGGTAAATAAATATTTTTTTTTTTAATTTTTTATTTTATTTTTTATTTTGTTTTTTTATTTCATTTTTATTTTTATTTTCTTTAATTTTTTTTAATTATTTTATTTTTTTAACTCTTTATTTTTTTTTAATTGTTTCATTTTTATATTTATATAAACTTAAAATATAACTAATAAAATCATTGTAACTTTAACAGATTTTTGCAGTTACTAGTGATAATGCTTCAAATAATATTACCTTTATAGAATGTTTAGAAAATACTTATCAAATTGAAAATATTTTCTTTGATGCTATTAATTCTTATCATCAATGCCTTGCTCATATAATAAATTTAGTTGTATAAGAAATCTTAGGATAAGTTAAAGCTGGTAAAACACAAATTGAAAATATTATCATGAATAATATGAATTTAACTATAAATGCTAGAGAAATAATTCCTAAAGTTTATTAATTTTTTATATTTCTTTAAATTTTAAATTATTATAATACTAATTTTATATCATAATTAGCTTCATAAGCTTATAGTAAAAATAAATCATCACCACAACGCAAAAAAAAGTTTGCATATCATATTGAAGCTACCAATATTAAAGAGCTTAACCTTATCTTGGATGTTAGAATATAATAGAACTCTATATTTGATATGCTTAATCGTGCATTTGTGATGCAAAAGGTTAGAGTATTTATCATATTATATACATTTGCTTTTTTTATTATATTAATATAATAATATTTTTTTATATTATAGGCAAAAAATGCAATAGCAAATTCAGATAAAGAGATAAAGATCTCAGAAATTTTGAAATTACTGATGATGAATGGAATAAAATAAAAGAGATTATTTCTGTTTTAAAAGTAAGAAAGTTGACAAATAAAAATAAGTTTTTTGATAAATTTAATCATTATAATTAATTAAAAAATTTTATTTTATATTAAATAGATATTTGTACAAACTACTAAAATACTTTCATCTGTAAAATATCCTATACTTTCTTCTTCCATACCAATATATAATTATTTAATAGATAGACTTGAAGTATATTGTGAAAATTTAGATAGTTTTAATGACATAGTAATTGCTATTAAAGCAGGATAAACTTGAGTTATATTATGCAAAATCTGATGAAACTACTATGTATACAATTTCTACTGGTAAGAAATATAAAATAGTAAAATTTTTTTACAAACTGAATAATAATATAGATAATTTTATAGTGCTTGATCCACGATTTAAGTGGGCTATTATGAAGACAATAAGTAGAAACAAAATTTTATTCAATATGCAAAAGAAACAGTTCTTAATGTTTATAATACTAATTATACACCTAGTAATACTAATGTAGAAGTTGCTGATAATAATGATGATGATGAATTCTTAGATCACATTTTTGGTAAAAAGAACAATCATCAACAAAATGAAGTAGAAATGTATTTAAAAAATCCTCGAACAGATCGAAATCAAGATGTTTTATTGTGGTGGAAGGTATCTATTTAAAAATAATTAATATATTTTATTTGATTTAATTTTACTAATTCATTAATAAACATGTATAGTTAAATGAAGTAAAGTATCCACATCTAACAGCAATAGCAGGTAAAAAAATTTATTAATTTTAACATTACTAAATATTAGTTAATAAATGATTTTTAATTTAGCTACAAGTGTTCCAATAGAACAGATCTTTTCCAGCGGAACTGATTTGATAATAGCAAAAAGAATGCAATCTCAAAAAAAATACAATTCGCACCTGTATGTGTTTAAAGTTATGGTGGGAGTAAAGAGGATTTAATTAGAATATATTTTATAATTTTTTATAAAAATTTATATAAAACTTAATTAGAATCTTTTTTTGTAAAAGTTGTGCAATATACATATACTATTATCTTGCTGATCATAAATAAATTTGTTAAAAATTTTATTTGACCCGGGTTATCCAGAGTTCAAACTATAATGGGTCAGGTCAGGGTCAGGTTTTATAAATATTAACCCAGGTATTTGTACAGGTTAGTTTTTATAAACGGGTTAAGTCTGAGTACATTCTCAAACCCAACCCGATTTGACCCTTTCAGAATACTACTTGCAGCTGTGTGACTTTTTTTGAATTAATTTCAATATATACAGAAGAAAATAATATCATTTTAAACTTTTTGTATAGATCTGTTGAGATTCCATATTATATTCATATACATTTACATCCTTCACGAACCATTGCAGATATTTTTCTTAAAATGTTTTTGACACTTATTCAAAAGAATCTCACGTGAATAATATCAATTGACTCTCCTCCCATAAAAAAATCGCGCTTACAAAATTCTAAAAATAACATTCCTTCCTAATAATAATTATGTGATTGAATCCAAATTTTACAACGCTCGCATTATAGCAGTTTAGTTTTTTTGGATTACTATTAAGTCACACTATTATGATCTTTTCTTGTATATACTGGAATTTTAGTTCAAAGGATGCTTGCAAGGATCCCTCATTAGTATCGTTAGTACTGTATAATATAATTATTAATATAAAATTTATACAAGTACAGTACAAGTACAAGTACTGTGTTAATTTTATCTAGTACATACAAATTTCCAACCCTGTGTTATCCTTTATATGAAAATCACATTTGTAGGATATTCATTTCTATCAAATAAAAGTTTAGATAAAAGTTTTTATCCAGTATTGTGTATCAGGCATTAAAATTAATTATATTAATTATAAATAGCATAAATAGTTTTGTATTAGAGTCGGTTTATTTTTTTGAACACGGATAAAGTTATCATCACCAAAAGTTTCATCCCAGGTTTTCATTTTCTCTTGTGCGTTTCAAGTTGTTTGATATTCTATGCAGACTTGATGCATTTTCAGCTTTCTGAAATAGTATACATTTACTACAAGGTGGTCTTAAAAAAGATGCCAAAAGGAATATCTTGATTGCATAATTGATCTTTCTAGAACTCATTGTTATCAATTATTTATACTCTGGTCTTATATTAATTTTCTTTTTTGTGATATCTCGTAATTCTTTACACCAATAAAAATATGTTAACTTGCAATCCTGAACGGAAATGCAAATCTTAGTTTGTATAATGCCTCATCTGAACTTTGTAAATTTCTTCTTCATTATTTTAATTTTTTATTCTGCATTACGTTGTGAATATGCCGGTTCTATTTACATTATTTTTACATTTGCTAGGCTTTAAAAAATATGCTCTGGTAACGAATTTTATGTTAGAAATAAAAATGTCGAATAAGTTATCTTATGTATAAAATGCAATGGAATTTTCAGGTGATATATCTTATCTCATAACTATTTAGATATGAAATTTTTTTCGCAAAAACATTAATATATTAGAGTATCTGTCTGGTCTTAACCCTATTGAACATCTTTAGAATATCAAATTCATGATCAAAATCAACTTTGTGAAACTAATATAGGTTAAGATGGATGATGATTTTTTAATAAAATTAAAGGAGAGGAGATCATGCAAGAAGAGGGGACCTTTGCAAACATATTTTGAACTAAAAATCATATAAATGTAAAATTGATTTTTTCCGACAGTTTCCACTTTAAATTGCAAAGGTCCCATATGATAATATAAATCTACACTAATCTATTTAGAAGACTATCAGAATCTGCACAAACTACATATAACTGTTCGTTCATTTCACAAATGATATAAAAGAAATTGGTGATGACCTTTTTTTCTGCCAAAGTTTTACATTGATAGATGGTAATTAATTTAAATTGAAATAAATTTGCTATTTGAAGTTGTTTGAATAGGTATATATGTCAGCTTTATGTTAATAACTATAATTTAGCATTAAATTTAGTGGGTCTGGTAATCAAAATTTTAAAATTGTCAAAGCATGGTAAACTTGAAAAAAAAAGTTCAAAAATTTGGATTCAAGATGGATTTTATTAAAAAGTTTTTGCTTTCCTCAAATCTTATGCATAATTCTATCGTGCAATAAGATCATGATTAATAATAAAGAAAAATGCTTACTAAGATATATAGCATATTATATTTAATATACATTTTCTTTTGATAATATGAATGTTATTATATAAAATCATTGAAATACTGTGTAAAATTTATTGATAAGCTAACGATCCGAAATAAAATTCAAAGAATATTGATGTTAAAATCAAGTTTTTTTGTAATATATTCTAAAAAATAATAATAACACATTTAGTTTATAATTTAAATAAAAGATATTACATACAGTATATAGAATATCATGTCTGCTTACCACTTTCATTGATATCCAGTTCTAGTTCCTTTGATACATAATCTAGATAAATTCGTTTAAATAAACATATTTAATTTAATTTAATTTAATTTTATTATACAGTATGAATAAATTACCATGATTTTTATCTTCAAATAATTTACTTTTTTTATCATCATCTAGTTTTCTTTTACCTTTTCTTATTAGTTTTTTTTAAAAGAAAAATATATATATTAATAATAAAAATAATTTAAAATAAGTATTAGTCAAATACAAATTACCATTAGAAAATTGATGACTTTTTTGATAATAATCGAATGGATCTAGAAATTTAACAAAAAATTTAATTATTAAATCCAATAATGAAGTATGTACGTCAATTTGATTATAATTACCTAATTCTGAATTAATAGATTGACTTCTTTCAAACATTGTAGATTTTATCATTTCACCTAATGATCTACTCTTATAATTGCCTTCCGATTATTTGTCGTAATAGGTCCTATCTCTAATGATTTTATGATTTTTGTTTCTTTATTAAGATCTATTACATTATCCTATTCAATATCTTTTATAATTTCTAAATTTTTCTTTAAATCAGCGGCAGTTGGCTTTTTATATAGGTCAGGAAGCCAACAACTTTGCATTAAATTAATATAACCCTCAGGTGCATTTGCGTTAATTGGAAAACGTAAACCATCACATATTTCAATAATAAGTTTTGTATCATGATCTTTATCCCAAAATGGTTTTCTACCTGTCATTATCTCCCACATAATCATACCAAAACTATAGATATCTGTTGCTGTAGTATATGTTTGTCCTTAAAAAATCTCGGGAGCAATATCAGAAATTATTCCATAAATTTTATCATCTGTTGATTCAGTTGAAGACTTACTAATCCCTAAATCACTTACCGTGAAATGTTTACTATAAAGTATATTACCGCTATGTAAATCTCGATGAATAAATTTTTGATTATGAATATGATAAAGTCTTCCTATAATATTATCCAATATTTCTAACTTTTGAATCCATTCAATATTAAAAAAGTTTTTTGCCAAGTAATGACCTAAATCACCTGATTCATAATAATTCATAATAAACATAATATCTCCCGTCATAAGATCAATAGTAATTCCATAATACTCAATTATATGAAACGAACTATATAATTCACAGTTTAAAAAATATTTTTATCTGAATTTATAAAAAATCAATAAAATTATTAAGATTATTGTATTATATTATTAATAAATAGAAAAAATTAAAATATTACCTCATTTAACTCCTTAAACGATATATCTTTAGTATTATTGAGTTTTTTGAGAACAACTGTTGTAAAACCATTCCATTCAAAATTTAGTCTACCATGTACAATTGGTTCATCAATCCAAATGACTTTATAAATTTTGCTGAATTCTCCTTCCGCAATAAACTCAACACCTTTGAAATAATTATATGGAATAAACTCCATTTCTACAGTTTGATTGTCACAACTCATTTGTGTATCCTAATAAAGTCATCAATAACTCAATTTTCACTTAAATTATATAAGTTATTACAGACTTGACAAATCTATGGATCTTTTTTATATAGTTTAGTCCATTTACAACATTTATTACATTTCTTATACATTTTAATACAACTTTGACAAACCAGGCGATATTCTATGAAAGGCTTTCTCCATTCATGACATTCCTCACATTCACTACACCCTTTAATACATTGATGACAAATCTTTGAATTTTTTTCAGAAGGTATTCTCAATTTGTTACATTCATCACATTTATTATACTTCAAAATACAATTTTGACAAATCTGTAAAGTTTCCATAGAAGGTTTATTCCATTTATGACACTTTTCACATTTCTTAAATGTTTTGCAAATTCGTTGCTCATATTCAGACTTTCTCCATTCATGACAATCACTACATTTTTGACAAAATTGACAAATATTCTTCCATCTTAAACATTCATTACATCTAACACAATGTTCAATACATTGCTAACAAATCTTTGAATTTTTTTTAGATAATTTTCTCCATTCGTGACATTCCTCACATTTAATACATTGATGACAAGTCTGGAAATTTTCTATAGAAGGTATTCTCCTTTTATTAAATGTTTTGCGATGTTTAAAACTTGAAATGCAAACTTTGCAAATCTGTGGATTTTCTTTAGAAAGAATTTTCCATTCAACACATTCGTTACATTTACATACACTTTAATACATTGTTGACATATATATTGATTTTCTTCTGAAGGTATTTTCCATTTATTAAATTTTTTGCATTTTCCACACTTCAAAATACAAAGTTTACAAACCCGTGGATTTTTTTAGAAGAAATTTCCCAATCATCACATATATCACATTTTATAATACAATCTTGACAAATCTGTCGATTCTTTTTAGAATATCTATTGTATATTTTATTACATTGCAAACACATCTGCTGAATTTCCAATTCATCATCACATTCATTACATTCTGTAGACAATTTAATACATTGTTGACAAATTAGTTGATTATCATTAGAATGTATTCTCCATTCATTACATCCTTTACATTTTCCAGATTTCCAAATACAAAGTTTACAGATCCGTGGATTTTTTTCAGAAAAAATTTCCCAATCATCACATTCATCACATTTTATAATACAATGTTGACAAATCTGTCGATTCTTTTTAGAATATTTTTTCAGGTCGTGACATTTAACAAATCGATTGTATGTTTTTCTACATTGTTGACATATTTGCTGACTTTCCTTAGAAAGAATTTCCCATTCATCACATTCATTACATTTAATACATTGTTGACAAACTTGTTGATTATCTTTAGAAGGTTTTCTCGTTTCCTGAGAAACTACATATAATTCAATACAAGCATGATTTTCCTTGGAAAATACTCCAAATTGATTGCATTTATCACATTCGTGATACATTATCGTTTACTTCTTTTTTTCGTTATTTAGATTTCAGAACCAATATTTAAACATTAAACGGAGTAACGGTGTATTATTTAAATTATGAAAATCACAAAAATTGGATTTGATTAAAAAATACAGAGAAAAAGAAAAGGATTTACAGAATTCCAACAAGAATGTCACAAGAACATTTTTGTACGCATTGGTGTCACTAGATTTGTAAAAATTAAATTTATTGCGGAATAATAATGATGATCAAATTAACTCCCTAATGAGACATTATTTTATTTCGACAAACACAAATGAGTATTCGAATATTTATTTTTTAAAACAAAAAAAAAAATACCAATAAACGTTAGGAAATAATCATTGAATTATTCAAAAGCTTCAACTTCTTTCGCAAAAGTTATGGATCTGAATCATCATCAAAATAAAGATTTTTAATAAACAAAAATATAAACAATAGATTAAATTAGAAATAGAAACTATTCAAAACAGCTTCTAAACTTAAACAAAACGATAACTGAAAAGGCGTTAATTCGAAATAATAAATAAAAAATAAAATTAGCATATTTGAGTATACGAATGTACAGAAAACTTTTAAATATGACGGTCCCAAATGCACTAAATTTCCATTTTGTATTTTCCATTGAATCAGTCTCATTGAAAAAGAAAAAGAAAAAGAATAGATAATATAAAGTTAATCAAAAATAATCAAGAATAAAATATCTACCTATAAATTCTTCAAAACATCTCTCATAAAATACTGTATAATGATATGACTAAGAAATATAGCGAAATTGAAATATTATTAATTAAATTAAATATTTTGTCGCATATCTTGGTCTAAGGTTATCAATTAAATTATAATAAATAATAAATAAATGAAAATTTCTTTAGTAAACAAGGTGTATATATAAACTGTCACAATTCCGAAAGTTAAAGGCAGATGATCTGTTTTGAGCTGTTGTAACCCAAATGCGTTAATGTCCGAAATGCGCATTTCGGACATTAACGCATTTGGGTTACAACTGAGCTACCATTGGGTTGGACATAAATAATGATCAACATAACATAATACATTCTATTTTCTTTAGAAATTTTATAACAATGTCCGACAATATCAATAAAGGTAAATGAAATTAGATACGGTACGATTCCATAAATGTTTCTTAAACAAATAAATTTGCTACGCTCTAGAACTACTTTCGGACGCTACTACGTTAGAAGGCTTAGAAGGTAATACATTGGTATATATATCAACTTCAACAATAAATTTTACTTACGAAATATTCAACAATTGAAATCACAGATTGTAAGTTATACTTCT
>CAJVPP010001511.1:0-19527 GCA_910592005.1 Funneliformis mosseae | reverse complement strand
TTTATCCTTGCATACAATCTCTATATCACTATATTTTGGGTTATTAATCAATAATCCCAAATCTTGTTCTAATGAATGCCCTCTTGTCATTTTATCAAATTTATTTCTTTTTTTTAGAAAGAAATTTAAAGAGAATTTGTTTAATGATGTATTGTGTGCGGAAAAGGAATTCAAGAAATGTTCACACGTTATATAATGAATTGTAGATCTGTCTATAAAAAGTAATTTAAATCGGAGCTTTTGATATTATAATAATGTACATATACGACATTCTAAGCTTGCTTGACCTTCTAAGTAAATACGTAAACCAGGTAAATACACATGATATATGGTTTTGAGAGCTTGGAAATAATTGTATCAAAAGTTCTCTATAAAGTGTATTCAAAAAATTCGGAGATAATTAAAATGATCGTCCAGTGTCACTGATGATTAATTGTGCCAAATCGCTGCGCATTAGTGACGATCAAAATCCAACATTACACTAAACCAAATATGATTGATTGAGTTCGGATACAAAAACAAATATCGACACAATTACAAATGACTATTTCTAGTTTTGTCGAGGATGTAAAGTTAAACTAGTTAACCGAGATTAAGACCTGGAGGTCTTGGACTATCGTAATGATACTGTAACCATTATTTAGTACCAACTGGAGAATACGAAGTTGCAATCCATAACGTAACACCTCAAAATGTGGGTTCGAAAGTAAGTTCTTAAAGCATTTCGTATTTACATATTCTGCTGTGATACAAATAATTTTCTTAATTCAGAACCTCCCAACAGATGATCCATATGCATATTTTATATAATTTATTTTTCTATTTATAAGTTCGTTATAAGCAAATCAACAAACCATTACTTTTATTGGAACACTTCTGTAAAAAAATGCTATATAAAATGTCAACCGAAGAGAAGTCCATGTTCATATTTGGATCTGATTTGGCGGAAATAACGACTTATCAGAGTGTGATTATGATCTTGATAAGGGAGTGGATGAAATCGATGCATTACACAATAATCAAGCTACGGTAGTAAACATTTAAGAATTATTCCTAAATATTGATAGCTGAGATAGAAATCTTTGCCTTAAACCCTAATTGTTTTATATAATTGATTATTTTGTAACTACAATTGTAAAGGTCAGCTCTAATATGACAAATTCTTTTATTTAATGAGTATTCTTTAAGATGATTTTCTTTTTTTCTTTTTTTTGTAAGTATCATGTCGTCCTTAGTAATGATACGCAGTAACTCTCTTGTGACGAAATTATACTTTTACGAGTTAGAGTGCGAAAATTGGTAGTCATGTGAATATTTCGTAAAGTACACAAAAACTTTAAGTTTTACACAATATTCAATTTTTGAGCTCCGGTTGCAACAATTAGCAGATAAAGAAAGATAATTATAAATCAGCAAGTACAATCAGACAGGAACTTTGTTTTTGAAATTTTAGAACCATGAAAACCGAATTTCATTTTTTTTTAGCATACTGAAAAGCTGGAGGAACGTTGCTTAACTTTATTTGGAAAGGATTTGAGTTTCAAATAATTCTTGACGATCATACTAACCAAAAATTTCAGATCTAATATAGTTTTAGACGTTTCTGTCAATGGCTTATAACTTTTATACTTTAAGCTTAATGGACAGTGGTTTAATATATAGGATTTTTTTTAAATTTTAGGCGGCTTCTCCAGCTACGAATCGGGTATTTTTTTATAATCACCCGATTCGTAGCTGCGCCCGGTACTGAAAAATACAGCCTAAAATCAATTTTATTTAAAAATCCTACTTTTTCAATTTTAGGCTGTATTTTTATTTTACAAATTCACAGTTCGGGATATTAATTAATGGAAAGCGATCAAAAGGGTCCAATTTATTTATTCTGATGAAAGTTCTATTGTTCAACAAGTCATTTTCAATTCATATTATCTAACGAAATTGTTTGAAATATAATTTTAATTTTTTATTCATAAATGTGCATTTTCAGTTGGCAGAGAAACATTCAATGGAATATCCCAAGAGGCTAATCTGATAAAGATTTTACATATGGACTTGAAAACATTCATTTTATCATGAGAAAATTTAATTTACTTTATTTATTTCTGATTAGATTTTGGAACCGTTTAAAATGGGTGCAACCGGGTTTCCAAACCGGTTTGATATTTATGCTTAATTTTAAATTTAGCATTAATCATTTTTCTTCCATTTTTCTCTTGTTTTAAATAGACTGGCAGATAGCACTTTGTCGAAGGTACACTACCATTCCGATATGCTATTTTCCTTTTTTGCAAGAACAATCATAATATTATTTTCACCATTATCCTCTATATATATATATATATACTGTATATACTCCATTTTCTAACGATATATCCCTCTATCATTAACTATACTTTATCAAAACAAAAAAAAAAAAATCTAAAAGAAGCAAACATATATTTATTCTTTTATTATCAAACTATCTTCAACAAATATATATTTAGTTTTTCTTTTTTACTTTTTATTTTTGCTTTCTTTTAAAAAAAAACTTTAATCTAATTTATTTAGTTTAGTAAATGAGATCCACAGAAAATAATTAAACAAAGAAATATATATTTCGCGACTGGCGAATTTTTTTTTTATTTTTTTTAAAGACCACGTTGCTGCGCCAAGAATTTATATTGAACAAAAAAAAATCATGCATTTTGTTACAATAACAGTGAAAATACGGGATGACTCTCTTAATCCCATTGATAAAAACCGGTTGCAGATCGGTTTCAACTGGATTTGTAAAAAACCGATTTGAAAATAGTCAAACCGGTTGCACCCGTTTTAAATTCGGTTTTCAAAAATGCAACCGGTTCCAAACTCTATTAGAAGTTGATAGTATCAACTTCTAATTTCAGTCTTACCGATATTTCTGTATTTCATTAATTATTTACGTGACACCACAGATCATTAAAATGAATGATGGGTGATCGACAAAGTGCATTTTTTTTCTCTTCCAAAATTTATAATTAAAAATAAAATAAAATAAAATGCAAGCTGCCAATAATTCAAATGAGTGGATTGAAGAATATATCTCAATTAAAAATATCAAATACTACGATTACAAACATTTTAGTAATTTCGAAGTGATTGGTAAGGGTGGCTTTGGAAAAGTTTATCGTGCAAATTGGAAAAATTTAAAACAAACTTTCGCGTTGAAATCGTTTAATGACTTTAACCATGAATCTGTTAAAGAAATTGTTCATGAGGTATAGGCAAATACAATATAACTTTGGTCTATTTCTGTCTAATTAGTATAAAATCATCAAATTAATAATTTGTTTGTAATAACCTAGCTCGAACTTCATCGTGAAGTTGATTTTCATGATAATATTATTCTTTTTCGCGGGATAACTTCAAAACAAAGTATTTAATGTTAATGATAATGTTTAGTATTGTTATATTTTATCTTAATTTTTTAATATTTTATATTTTTTTTTTTAAAAAACTAGAAAATCAAAATAATCAATTGAAAAAGTATTTGTTGGTGATGCAATATGCTGACGGCGGTACACTTCGAAGTTATTTAAAGGATAATTTTGATGAGCTTACCTGGGTTCATAAATACAACTTTGCATATCAGTTGGCTAGTGCTGTGTCGTGTATACATGGAGAAGGAATTATACATCGTGATTTGGTAATCTTACATGAGATACCGTATATATTTGATTTTTAATATTACTGTAATAATTAATATTTAAATTTATAACTCTATTTTAGCATTCCAGCAATATATTAATTCATCAAGGTGTTATTAAACTAGCAGACTTTGGATTATCGAAAAGAATTGAAGCATCAAGTAAACAACAGTCAAAAGTCTTTGGTGTAATTCCTTATGTTGATCCAAAAATATTTGACAGGCTGAGAAAAAATGACAACACGTTGCAACAATATACGCAAAATGAAAAAAGCGACGTTTACAGTGTTGGCGTACTGTTATGGGAGATATCAAGCGGTCAATCCCCTTTTTATGTTAACAATGAAGAATATAACATTGGTTTAGCTATTGAAATTTTAGGAGGACTTAGAGAAAAGAACATTCCCGGCACTCCCGAAGTTTATATTAACATTTACACTGGTAAATATATAATTATAAAATTATTTTATGTATATAATTCTTATTAAATTTTATATCTAATTTCAGATTGCTGGGATAATGAGCCGAATAATCGTCCATCAATGAATATTGTAGTTGATAAATTATACGCAATTATTACGAAAATACGCGTAACAGAAAATAACCAAACGAATATTGATGAATTAATTCTTCAACTAAGTCGTTTGGATAACACTAATATAAAAAAATCATATGGAGAATCATCTCAAATTTTTCGATTTGATCAGATAAAAGATCAAATCAATTTGGGTGGTCAGATGGGTGGTCAGAAGAAAGTAGAAGAAATAGAATCAAATATTAAAGTATCAGATATTATTTATGATGATATTATTGAAAGTTTAACGATTACGAAATTTAATAAGGATGACATATTAAACGCCTTAGGAGGATTACAAAGATATCGAAAAATGACAAAACTCATTTGCAATGGTACTTCAATAACTATCCTACCAACCTTACCCAACTCCTTGACGGTACTCAGGTGTTATGACACTAAAATAAATAGCTTACCAACATTACCCAACTCCTTAACGGAACTTAAATGCTCTAATACTAAAATAACCATCCTTCCAACTTTACCCAACTCCTTAACGGAACTTGATTGCTCTGAAAATCCAATAAATATCCTACCAACTTTACCCAACTCCTTAACGAAACTTTATTGTTCTGTCACACAATTATCTATCCTACCAACTTTGCCCAACTACTTAACGGAATTTGATTGCTCTGAAACTCCAATAACTACCCTACCAATATTACCCAACTCTTTAACGGTACTCAGGTGTTACAACACTAAAATAAAAAGCTTACCAACATTACCCAATTCCTTAACTTATCTTGATTGTTATAATACACCAATAACTAACCTACCAACATTACCCAACTCCTTAACGGAACTTGATTGCTCCAATACTCGAATAACTATCCTACCAACATTATCCAACTCCTTAACAATTCTCCGGTGTTTCCGTACACAAATAAAAAGCTTACCAAATATACCCGATTCCTTAACAAAAATATACCCCGAATCATTAAAATCTTAAATACGACAATAACAACTTTATGCGTTTTATATATCAGATTTATCTTTTCCTTCTTTAATGTTCTAATGACCCGTCAAAATCTGAGAATTCTTCCAGGCAAATGTAATATAATAAAAATCCCGGTAATTTATGTTTTATCCTTTTTTATAAGCGAATTTCAGAAAATTTGCTACTATTACTTTTAGACAATTTGTAATATTACTTTAATTAAAGAAATTTTCAGCAACATATATATGCTCTTAATGATTTAAACATTTTACATCAACTAATGAATTTTATACGCCCAATCGGGATTTATAAGAATTTTGATTTAAACATTAGAAAAGAATATCGAAATTTAATTCGCCATTTTCAATAGAATTAAATTATGTTATATGCGGTTTAGGGTTTCTCTTGATTACAAAAGATTCACCTCTAGCACAAATTAAAACGTTTTTATACCCTTTTCTTCAAGAATGATCAAAAATACAAAATTCTAATTTTCTAAAATATTTATGGCATACTACCGCCGTATCGAATTCTTAATAAGTTAATTTTTACTTTCAAAATGTTTCACATAAATGTTTAAACTTTGTTCGAAACTTTACGGAGAAATGATTGATTCGAACTTTACAAACATAAAACTTACATTGAATGGATTTTGCTTTGGATGAAATAACCCAAAAGAATGGTTTTTTATTCATTTAAATTTCAAATTCTGATAATTAACTATTGTCAGTACAATTTGACCGAGACTTTTATTATAAAAAACAGACAATAATTATGACATTAATAGTTGCAAAGCACAATAACTTATAATTATTGTTCAAACCTATTCATAAATGCTTAGTTGGTAGTCAAGTTTATATTAAAACCGTAGATATTTTAAAAATTTAAAAATTATTTAATTGAATATAAAAATTGGATATTATTTACATTTGTAATGTACCACTCTAAAGAAAGTACTTTTAATTATTTGCGACAATGGTTCATAAATAGGAGAGATTTATATAGATACAAACCCGTATTATCGTTTAAAATACACGGAACATTGCAAATATCAGGTATTATAAGATGTAAAATTTATGCACCCTAATTAATAACTCACACGCGGTAGCTCCTTTATTATAAGCAACTAGTTATTTAGAAATGGTTTTAAATTCAATATTTTATTAGAGTCGGTTCCAAAGAAACTCAATCGGATCGGACTGTTTTATCCCTATTCGAAAATAACTAAAAATAATTAAAACTTCAATTAAAAGCGAAGAGCCCGAGATCGTAATATTATCATGTGTAATTAATGCGGGTATATTACAAGTATAATTTAATTAAGCTTTAAAAATATTTATTTATTTGATCTACACAGTTTTGAAATAGAGTTTCGGATTTAAAGCCGGATACGATTTTTAAAAATTAAATAAATCCGGAAATAAAAACAAACCCGGTTCCAAAAATAAAAAGCAAAAAAAAAAAAAATCGTTTTATATATTCTACATTGTGATGCAATAAACCTGTCATAACCGTCAGACTCGCAAATTTGTTATCGAAACTTTCGAGACCCATCGAAACTATCGAAACTGTCGAAAAAATTTCTAAAATTTTCAACTTTTACCATAATGGGTTTTAGGGTAATTGCCACTGCGTACAATATGAACAATACTCATATAATAATGGTTCAGTCTGGCAACACATATGTCCCCGATAAAGATCAGGTGAACAGATGCATTTTTCAAGCCTTTTCACCGAGCTTGAGTGTTTCTCACTAGAAAAAGGAGCTGAGAAAGCAATATTACTGAAAGCTGAAATGACGATAATAATCATGAAAATGTGAATTTTCATGATAACTTTGGAAGTATTTGAAGGATTAATAACTCAAATGTTTTTATGTGAATTTTATAAACAGATTCTTGTGGGAATGTAGCTTAAAGGCGTGTATTTATAAGTAAATCAGATTAGAGTTACAATTTAATTTATTTGAAGTCTATTGACAATGTGATAACAAAATTTCCTCACTTTATATAGTTTTTTTTAAGTATCAGGCTTACTGGGCTTATCCTTTAGAAACTTGTATTTGCTTGCTATAGATTCTCATAAAGAGCGTTACAACCTTTACAGCCTCTCAAATGCTGTAATAAATATTTGCAACCAATCACGCCATTGTAATCCTAAATATAATAAAAATTTAAGCTATTGTAATATATATAATGAATATAATTCTCCACACAGACGATAATTTGTCAACACATCGTTCATGTTGATTTTAGTTAGACTATGAGGATCAATTCCGGCCAGTTCGCATACAGGATATTGTTGTTGTAATCACATTGTTTGCTGTAACTAAGCAAGAGGCTTTGGTAATGTAACTAAGCCAAGAAGCATTGGCAATGAAACTAAGTAAGAAGCTTTGATAACATAACTAAGCAAAGAGGCTTTAGAAACTAAGCCAAAATGCTTTTGTAACGGTACCTAAGCCCCATATTAATAAATTAAAATTCCTTTTTTATTTCAATAACAAATTATATATTTCGATATATAGTAAATAATTAAATAATGGATACTGTTTACGTCTAATATAATTCCGCCCGAAAGATCATGAATTAATGAATTGTCGATCGAATTTAAAAGAAAATCTTTTATTTTTGCAATGAATACATACAGTATTCATGTTACTATTGCACGAAATACTGCATTTCAATTGTATTGCATCCATTTCATGCTAAGTCTATGGTTGATTTTCTATAAGATTTTTCCAAATAAAGTTCAAATCAAGGAAAAGGTGTAGTCAATTAACAAAATTTTATCTCGGTAAATTTTAACTTCTTTCAATCGTTCGAAATCGAAAAAATCGAAAAAAAAAAAATTTATAACGTATTTATATAGAATTAATTCGTAGTATATACTTTATTATTGCAAAATAATGGTAAAATTTAATCGATTCGATTATTTCAATTGTTCTCGTAAGATATAGTTAAATAGATAAATCTTTAAAGATGATGCTGAATCAACAATTCAAGATTATATTTCGAACTTCAGATCCAAGCACGATAAAAATGTATTAGAGGACAAAATTAAAACAATTCTATACAAATACAATGAACACTATTTCAGCCCAAGCTAGGAAAGAAATTGAAAATATTGATGTGGGAAATCCCGTTAAACAAAGTCCACTTGTTCCTTCAGCTGCGAAAAAATTTCTTTAATTAGACCTTAAATTAAAAAGTTAAATTCTGATCCATGGAATGCTTCATCGAATTCTTTCATTTGAATATTATTATTATTATTTAAACTTTGCACTGTTAACTTATTTTAGTGTATAAACTCACTCTTTCTTTTGATAGTTCGATTGTTAATAAATAATTTGAGAAGAGATTTTTGGATGCGTTCATTAATCATCATGGAGCGGAAAATGCTTCGACTCCACACCTTTCTGCTATTTTCAAAATTTTTTTTTAAATTGGTGAGAAAAGAGAGAGGAAAGTTTTGTATCATCTATATATTTTAGATTGTAATTAATAGTTTAGTTTAATTCGACCAAATAGAATTTTTTAATTGGTCAACTTTACGTAATTAGGCCTAAGGCATATCCATCTCCACCCCGCTGTCCAAAACTTATGGAAGCGAATCAACTCGAAAAAAAAGAACTAAATAGAGCAAAATTTGAAAAAAAAAGAAATCATCAGTCACTGTGTCCTAAAGCAATCCAATAATACTGTAAATAATAATAATTTAATAAAAAAAACATTACCTTGCGAACCATCCCGAAAGAAATTATCAAACAAAAATATTTATTGATAAATAAAATTAAATAAAATACTTATGTGGGCAACTTAACCATCGAAATCCGTCGAATTTTCAAAATTATCTTGAAAAGTTTTGAAAAATAAAAAATATTTTTATTAGTCGAATTGCAAGTTGCGAATTTTGTTATAAAAAATAAATAATGAAAACAAACAAATTTAAAAAGTAATAAAACAAACCCTCTTCTTCGTCTGATTTAGACGGTGTGGGCGCAGCGCCGAACCGGGTAATTTTTCAAAAATCAAAAAATAAAAAATTTTAAAAAAATCAAAAAAATAAAAAAAATGGAGCGCGAGTTTTTTCCATAAAAATTTTTAGAAGTGTCGAAAATTAATTTTTGAAGAATATATTTTTAGAATATTCTCGTCACAGTTTTAACGAGTCTACCACGAAATCCCGACATACACAATCCCGATATGGTAAAATATCGTTCCCAATATTGATGATATCCTGAAAGACTAGAAACCCGGAAGTCTCATATCCAGAATGATTAATAATCCTGATTGATCAAGTTGCCGACAATTATCATAAGTTTGAGTCTTCTCTAGAGATTTCGAGAAAATTATTTCGATGGTTGAAATTTCGTTTTTTGATTTTCCAAAGAACTTGCTGTTGAAGCTTGAAGATTTACTTCTAATTCCCGTTTCAAAAAGAACGGATGAAAATACATGTAATTAAACGATTCTGGGAACTTGGGAATAAATTGCTTGCATCAAAAGTTCTTGCAAAACTTTATTAAAAAAATTCGGAAAATGTTAAAATCCATTTGAATATTTTGTATCATCAGAAACCTGGGAGAAAATTTAGAATTTATTTATGAAAGCGTTAAACAACAACATGATCATTGGCACTACTGATTAATATTTTGCCGCAATAATAACAGCATAAAGACATATGTGCCGTCATTTCAAATTAATAAAGAAAATGATCAAAAAAACATAATAATATTTTCATGATTGACATAATAATGCGCAAATTGTTAAACCACCGCGATATTATAAATGTTCACATGGTATGAAACACTTTTCAAAGTAAAAAAATAAACCATAGCAAATTCTCGATTTTGAACCATTCGGGATATAAGACTTTTCGGGATTCTAGTCTTTCGGGAAACATTCACTATTGACAAATCCATGATCAAAGAATATGAGAGATTAGAAGGAAAGCTATTTATGTAAAATAAATTTTGTAAAACATAATCATTAAACTTACAGAACTAAGCCAAGTAACATTCATTTATCGATCAATGAAGTTTATGTTACACCAACCTTATAAGAAACGTTTATTTTATAAACCCTTTTAAGCCATTCTCATAAACGCCCAAGAAAATAAAAATTTATTTTTATATTTGCACAGATTCACTTGAAAATTATTTTCATATAAATAAAAAAAAAAATTAATATTTCACATCATGGCATATCTAGATGAAAAAAGCAAAACTAAATGCGAATGTTCTTGAGATATTTATTTAATATTATCCCAGGAATGATCAATGTCATTGTTTTTGTGGATTTAATGCACCTCATCTTCATTGTTTCGATTCATTTGTTTGAGTTTTATCAAATTCCTATTTATGATCACAAAATTTGGTAAGTGAATCATTTAATTATGCAACGTTGCTTTGTATTTGTCGCACAAGATTCTTAATATTTTTTTAATATTGATAAATAAAAAAAATAAGTATATTTATTTTAAAATTGCAGATAGGGACAATTATTATACAATATAATATAAATCTGCGGAATATAAAAAATACAAATTTAATTAAGGTGAGGTGGAAATGAAATAAAAGTTTCCGATTGTAAGTTCAATAGCATCCTATGCTCGACAAATCACAAGCATCCCCGAATAAATCAACCCACAATGTGTTATACCCGGTAAAAATTCATAGAAATAACACGAGAATTGTCACTATCAAACCACATATGGAAAACCATTTATGTAACTTCCTCATCCTTTTCCATTTCTCAACGAATTTTCTTATGCTTTTCCATTTCCCAGTTTTCACAGACACGATTAAATCACTTTCCTCAGACATGATTAAATCACTTTCTCCTTTTATATGGTAAATATAAGCCAAAGCACTGTTAAATGACCAGATTGAGCAGATTACTGTTACATATTTGCTGCGACAATAATTTCCAACCGGAGGTGTCAAGTAGACGATAAGTACTGTCATCCAAGGATAAACTATTGATAATAAAGCAGTTATCGTGACGGTCGCAAGTTTTCGAAATAGAAATTCATCTATAGGATTATCATCCACAATAATTTCTATATTTTTTTAAAAACATCTTTAGGATCTTTAACTACTTGAATCCCGTATATTCCTCTTTTCCAAATTGAGATGAGGGTCTAGGAAATAAAAAAGACAAATATGCCCAAGGCTTACAAACGACCGTTCCATTATCATAGAAAATCCTTCCTTTACACCAATTATTATGTAGTATGATGTAATCAATAAAGAAACTCTTTCTAGCATGGGTAATTTTGCTGTGCATTGTTTTACGTATTCCTTTATATCTTTTTTATTTTCAGTTTCATTGCATAAAATCCAAAAGGTCTGTATTTTGGATGACGGTCTGTTCCTTTGTCATTTGAATCTTCGTTGTTTTTTAACTTAAAATAATTTGCTGAAAGCCAAAATAAACAGCAAGATTCTTTTTCACCTCCTACGTTGAGGGAATGAAACAGCCCATCAAAGGGACACCCAAAGCTTCGAAAGAACCACATCAACTTTTCGCAGAAATCATAGGGTGAATCTCCCATAATTGCAATGGTCGAGAGACTACTAACAATGTATTCAGGTACAAAATCTAATACTCCCATTAGATAGTATAATGCAATGGAGAGGTGAGTGTTTCCAACTTTTTCTAAAAAAAAATTTCGCTTTTAATAACAATGAACTTATAATGATCAATAACATTAAATGAGAGCTCGTCAGTAAAAAAAGAAGGATCTAAATTTTTCATTTTAGTTCCTAAACTAATTTTAAGCACTTGACTGTGATCAGTCAAGTGGACCAATAAAAAAAATTTTTATCAAAATTTAGATTTCCCTTTCTATTAGCTAGCCCCAAATAGTGATTCATTATCACAAACAAAACACAAACACAAAAAAAAAAATAATAATTTAATATATTTTTAGGCGATTTGTGTAACACCAACGACCAGGCATTATTATATAACACTAACACTAACTCTGATACTAAAAGGTAGAGGATAAGTTAGAGGAGGAATCTACCTCAAGGAATAAGGGTTGTTTAAATATTTTTTTGTTTTGTTTAAAAAAAGAATTGATTTGCCGCAGCGGCACAGTCAGTTGCATGATGAAATTGTTATTTATTTTCTAATATTTTGTATTGTCTATTCCTATCGTTGATTAATAATAAATATTAATAATTATTGATTTTATTTTTTCGATTTTTGATTTTATAGGTTAGATCGATAGTTCCGCCACTTTGGTTCGTCACTACGGCGCCGTCAGGTGGGTGACTTTTTTATTATTAAAAATCAAAATCTAATGGCTTTTTTCGATTTTAGTTAGGGCCGATTTCCGCCCTTTCGGACGAACGTGTGCGCAGCACTTCGAATGGACCCTTCGGCTAGGGATTGGTATCGATTCTAATAAAATCGAATTAATAAATTTAATATAATTTATATTATTTTAAATAAAATTTTTTTATTTTTTAAATTTTCAGTAATTGTCTTTTATATCTGCGAATTATATTTTTTTTTATAATCGCGGATTTTAATTTTTAAACTTTTTATTAATCATTATCTTTATTTTATTTATTTACTAATTTTTGGATTCGATTATTCCATTTTCATTTTCAATGTTTTTAAAATTATTTTTTTATTGATATTTATCCTCTTTCGGCTTTGCAAATTTTTTTTTTTTTATAATAATTTTTCATTTTTACTTTTTGGTTGGATCACATTTAGAAGGAAAAGGTTTAGTTTCAATCGCATTGTGCAGCGTTTACTTTATAGATTCCTTCATTGGGTTGATCACTTCAGTAAACAAAGGTTAAGTCCTTTCTTTGTTTTTAGATTTATTTTTTTATTTGATAAATAATGAACAGAGGTGGTGGAGGGTGTAGTCGCACTTACTGTGCCAATAAAAAAATGATTCCATTCCTAGCGGAGAGTACCAAGAAACTGTCATCTTAAATAGAATACTTATTCAAATGGTTTAATGAACCGGCCTCGAATAAATATTGGTTCTGGTACGAAATCTTAAAGCTTGAAAATCCCGAAAATAGTTTTATATTTTTGACATCGAGATAGAACTATAACGTAATACTAAACCGCCCATACTATATTTGATAAATGAATTTTTGAAAAAGTGCTTTTATATTAACGTTAAGGAGGCCTAATTTATCTTTAATAAACGTATTGCATAAACCTTTTAACTGTTCTTTTATTTTTTATTTCAACAAAATAAAAAATATTATAATAAATTTGATTTGTTAAATTTTTTATATTTAATTTTTTAGTAATATATTTATTTTCGGTTTTCGTAATATATTGTATCTTTTTTATATTCGCGAAATTTTTTTTTTAATTGTTTCTTTATAATCGGGTTTTAACCTTTAAAATTTTTCTTAATTATTTTTCTAATTTAATTTAGTAGCAATGACCAATAATTCAAAGTTAAAATCTCGTCTTCGATATTCACCTATTCTTGGATGCATTGTTGGATCAGTGTTTCCTATAGAAGAAACAAAAGTCAATGTATATGAAGATATATCCAATACAATTGGTAAAATTAAAAATGAAAAAGCTATTGCTAGAGATGTTCAGGCTTAATATTAATGTTTTATCTTAATTTAAATTTTTTTTTTTTATACCACAATTCTTTTTGATTAGTATTTTATTTATTTTATTGATTATTTAATTCTACCCCCCCGCGACTTGAATTTTATTTTAAATTTAATTTAATTTATTGATTGCAATTTTTTCAATTAATTATTTTAATTTAAACTTTTTTTAATTTAATTTTAAATGCCGGCAATTTTTTATTTATGCTTTTTTTTTATAATTCGCTCGTTCTAATATTTAATTTCATATTTTTTAATTATTTTTTAATTTTATTTTCGGATTAATCTATTAAGCATCTAAATTCGATTAATCGAAAATCGAAAATCGTCGAATCTTGAGAATAATAATTGATAAAATACAGCTTATATTGTACTACCAAACACAAAAAAATGTTTCATAATTATTTTTTAAAGAATGAAACTGCTCTTTAAAGAATAAAAAATTAATATAAAGAACTAATAAAGCACTACTATTTCCAAGCTCTCTATCTAAAACAAGAGATTTAAATAAAACAAAAATAGAAATGAAAATAAGTAAAAAGTTTTACTTATTACAATGGTATAAATTGTTATAAATCTCTAGAATCTCTAGGAATCTTGGGAATCGAGAATCCGTATTTAGTAATCGGTTTATAAGCTATAGAATATAATTATAATCTTATATATATGGAACCTTTGCGAAAAAAAAATCATTTTAAATTTTATTTAGCATTAACTCATTTTTTAACATTTTCTGATTGCTTTTCTCTTTTCTATTACAAAGGTCCTATATATAATCACAATTTTCAGACCAAACGAAATTACGCAGTAAATTTCAATCTGAAACATTATTATTTGAAGTTTAAACCTTCTAATAAGAATAACTATGTGTGGTATTCTTATCCATTAAGTAAGTGACTATTTTTTTTTATCAATATAAAATAATTTTTTGAGGTACACTAAAACTTAAAACTCACGAAGCTATAGAATTGTCTTTAATTTCTATTTTATATAAGTTGTCAAGGATATTCTTGATTTATGAAATAAAAACGATATGAAAGAATATAAAAAAATTATTATAGTACAAAATAATTCTAAAAATTATTCTATACTTTATACTTACGGCGATAAAGCCTGACAAATCACCACTTGTGTTCGAAACAGGAACTTCTTATGTAATTTTTAATAGAATGATCGTTCGTTGATACAAAATCAAATGTGTCGTTAAATTCTTACAATCTTAAGTTATATATATCTGATTTTTTAATATGAGGTCTTACACTACGCGATACTTTAAAACAAAAATCTGATCCTAGATATGAACATTCAAAATCTGCTAATTACATCATATATAATCGAATGCAAAAATGAAGTATGAATTATAAAAAAATTAAGTGATAAAGTTATAGTAATTAATCAATTTACGAAAACGCAATTATATAATGTAACCAATAGATCGTATTTGAGCAAATTTTCTATTATCTTTCCCATTTGAAAGTAATCGTGTTGTTCCTTAAAAAAATTCTAAAAGTTTAACTATCTTCATATTCAAGAATAAGCGAATAAATTGTTTCACCTAAATGAATAAAAAAAAAATTTAAATTTATTAAATAAAATAATTACAATTCATTCCCATTATTCCTATCAAATAAATTTAGAAGAATCCAATAATGTCAAAAGTTTCATTAAGTATGCGACATCAATATCTCAGCAAACTTTAATTATAACTATCATAATCTTTGAACGTAGCCGAGCTGAATGAAATTAAAATAATCCATTGGTGACGCAGCTGATATGCTTACTGTATATTGTGTTCATTAAAATTGAGCCATTGTAATCGTACCGTATCTATAATATTAATGACCATACGCATTTTAATTTGGCATCATCTTCTTTATTCCTTTAAAAAATAGATTGCAGTGTAATGTAAAAAAATAATTTTTAGGAATTTTCTTATATCACCAACCTAATCTAGTTTTAAAAATAAAATTGATGTGAAAATAAAAATTTGGTAAAAAAAAATAGAAAGAAAAAAACTAAAATTGTGACACTTTCGAACCACAAAAAATTTTTCTGGCGTAAAGAAAAATAACGGCTTTGCTGAAAATAAAAAATAATTTTTTTAACAAAATGTCTTGTTTACATTTCTTTTAAAAAAAAATAATGTTTTGTTTAATATAAACCGTATTAAAGGAATAATCTTTAAAGTAATTAAATCGAAAATTGACATGATAAAAACATTCATACCACCATAATCGCTCTTTGCAGAAAAAACAAAGCAAAATCTAAATTTAAAATATGCAGGCTGTAAAAATTGCATGAATCATTTCTTGTAAAAAATTCTTTATTTAATTTATGATTAAAACAATAAACATTTTTAATGATATTTAAAAGAGAAATAATAAAATTTGTTTAATACAACCTGCCCTGCCCAAAGATCATTAGCTAAATTAATATAAAGATTTTTATTTTAATAATTTTTAAATTATGAATTGAATTCGCATTTGAAGAAGTGTATAAGTAAATAATTATCAAAAACATTAAACAGAAATTAAACGACAATAGAATTAAAGAAAATGAAAATTAGATAAAAGTTAATAAAATCGAAATAAAAATAAAAAATAAAAATAAAAAACGAAATGGGATGGATAACATGAACGAATAGATGACCAGGAAAAGTATGGGTGAATAAAGAGAATGAATAATTAAAAGGTGCCACGATTATAATGTTACGAATTTTTTTCGTAAATTTTTGTCATCCACATAATATGGACGACACAAAAAATTACTTCGCATTATTGTTCGCTAGCATTTATACCAGGAAAGCTATTCTAATGCTTTTAACCTCAATAGAACTTTAATCTGAAACGAGAGGACCAGTGATAACAACTATTACAAATTATTTTTAACGCTTTTGAAATGTGAAATGTCTGATCTTAAATCTGAAATACCGATAGGATGAGATACTGTAAGTCCACAAATTTTATGTTGAATATTAGCCACTTCTTTCCATTTCAGCTCTTGCACGCTTGCACCGAGACTCAATTTGGTTGTTGCATATTCTTTAATAGAAGAAGTGATCACTGGAGGCGAATAATTTTTGACTGCTTCTTTTCACTAATGTTTGAATTTTCTTTGACGTTTAATCCTATCAATTTCCAACAATGAAAGTGTATAGTCAAGAGAACCTTTATAACGTTTGACTTTGACTATTTTCAACGAAGCTAACTAAGAAACTTTAATTTTAGCACGATATAGTCCAGATGGTCGTATTTGCGTTATTCAGCGTTTTTCATTTGGAATACTTTCCTTTTGTTGCGTGCTTGATTACCGAAACTTCATAAAATGGCAACCAAAAACTTTTCAAACATCACCATTTACATGTTTATACGAATTCCATTTTGTCCAGACATTCGAAATTACGACCACGTCAAATAGAAGATCCCTTTTTCAGTCAGTGTTAAGTCTGCTGTCAACGTAATAGCCAAAGAGGTAGCAACTGAAGAGGAGGTGGTTTTTTTCTTAGAGTCAGGCATATTAAAGGCGGTTTCATGAAAAAAACAAAATATATAATTGTGAGAGAAAAGGGAGTAGATTAAGGAGAAGAGGAGTTAGGTAAAAAAAAAAAAAAAGATAAAAAACCTGAAAAATAGATCCTTGGTTTTCTTTATTTTTTTATGTTTTCCCTTTGTTTTTGTTGGGAAAAAAGCGAAAAAAAATGCATTATCATATGATCATAATAACAATAAATACGATCAGTAATAATGACGTAACATGTCACGAGACTCCGTCCCGCTTTAAACTACCCCAAAAAGAATGACAATACAGGGAATGAGATATTTATAGAATAAGTATATTTATTATTATTTTTTTCGAATAATACAAATATATTGGCTTTATAATTGTAGTACGACGAACCGATGTTTTAGGTTCGTCTAATATTTTGAAAAAAAAACTTATTTCTGGTTTGTTGCTAGAAATTTTTTTCATTAAAATTATTGCGCCATTGATCTCGTTTTAGTGATTTTCTTCATAAGTCATTTTATTTATTCCATTAAATAACTTATTTTTGCATTTTTTTTTCTTTCTAAATGGATTGTCCTGAATATGTAACTATCAAACGTAAGTTTTGACGAGCGTTCATAACGTTTTTTTTTTGAGAAACTACGTTAAAATTTAATTCGTCGTTTGAATTCTAACTTTACAATTTTTAATACACTGGGATGGTAAAAAAAATTGCAAATAATTGTATGAATCATATTACACTGGGTGATTGATGGGTTGATAAATGTACATATGTACCAGAAATGTTTTATTTAATTTTACATTTTTATATTTCATATTCCATATTTAAGTTTTCGATTAATGAATAATTGAATAATTGATATACAAAATCGGTATATATTTTGTAAAAAAAATATTAAACGTAACTTTTTGTTATTAAACTTTGCCCCCAAATTTTGTATTATTTGAAAATGATCTACAAAAAATTTTTTTAAAATTTAACCAGTTCTACTTCTGGAAAAAAGGATTTTCATTTTATTTGCATTTCGGCGTAAAATTTAATTCATAAATTTTGAATTATGGTTTGCAAAAATTATAATAAATTACTAATGTTGTTTCATTTTCATGTTGACTCATTCGTTCCTTATTGTTGAGTCATTTACTCCCGGAGTACTTCATCTTTAATTCTAGGAACAAGGATATATTTTTTTGGTGGAATAAATGAAAGAATTTGTACAAATGAAATATTCTATCTTGATGTGTCTCAACCATTTAACACAGACCGACCTTACATTAAATTCAGAAATAAAATTTAGAAGTAGTTGGGCGACTACTGTCGAATTGAACGAAAATGATAATAATCCGACCATATACCTTATTGAAGGATCTATGCTTGGTCAAGATAGTGTAGATTCATTGACCCCAAAAAACAATTCAACCAAAATTCCAACTGCAGCTGTTCTACGTCACTAGTCAGTAATAAAACACCACAAAAGAATTATCTCCTATATCATTGTATTTATCCACACGAATTTTTTCTTGTCATAATGAGAACAACCAAATTATACAGATAACTTCATGGGACAGAGCCATTTATGTTTCACTTCAAAAGTTAATTGAGGTGGAGCCCCTAATAATTCCGACTAGGAATACTACTAATTTTTCCGAAAGAAATTATTACTTGCACTGCTTTAATTTTGGTTTATATATTATTTTAAAAAAAAAAAGATTTTATCCTCCAAGATATTCACATTAAAATTAAAGTAAATGTTCAGATTCTTATAACTGATATGTTGAAAATGTTTATTTATAAACAAATTGTGCAACACGTGATAATGAGGATTCCAAACTTTAAAAATTGTAATTAACGGAAAATGGCGACCCGAATGATAATTCGGATGATGACTCCAATAATGAAGTTTCGTCCCACAAAATCTGATGAACTAATGAGCTAACACATCTAATAGTTGGCGCGGCAATAAAAATCCTAAAATAAAAAAAAAAAAATTTTAAATATAGAAAAATTTCAAAAAAAAAAAACTATTCTATCCTTATTTCTAATATTGTTGCAGTACTAAGAATCTAAAAAATGTAAATATCACCATTCGTTGCCACAGTAAAATAGAGAGAAGCAAATATCCGAACGGATTTGGTAAATCAATTATAAGTAACTGGAGCAGTAAATATAACTAGGGAAACGGCAACGGCCGTTGTTAAGTCCGGAGCTCAGACATACGCATTCACGTGACAATAGTAAG